>OMNV01006966.1:73498-84820 GCA_900303265.1 Brotula barbata
CTCCCCGCCACCCTTCCAGCTCTGGCTCCTTTAGTTTGCGTTCTTCTCCATCCTGGAATGGTGCATGCTTCTCTGTGTGACTGCGTTTCTCATCATGCACTGAAAATGCGCAGCTTTTTTTGTTTAACACATAATGGGCTTGCAGTTCTAACTTCCAGCCTTTGTTGCCGTCTACGCTCAGATACTACATTGCCAAAATCTCCATCTTAGCAGGCCATTTTTGTCTGGTTTAATGTCTTATTTTATTGTTTAATTTATTATTTCAGAATAAAAATTTGACAGGATTCTTTGTTTTAGAAAAACAGCTCTAAATAATCTCACCGCACCGTTTTTTTGTTTTTTTTTTGCCTTGTTTGAAATCCAAATTCGAAGTTGCAATGGACAAAAATGACTTTTTGAGAAGGAGATTTTCTTGGCAGTGCATTATCATACACCAGGTCATGCTGCTTTGTCTTTATGTCTCTAATGACTGCATTGTTTTTGTACTTTATATGAAGAAATACAGCTTGTGGGTGTGGTTAAAACTAAAACTATAGGCTATAAATCTTCCCGATCACATCTACGGTGTTCTGATCAGCGCTCAGAATCGTGTTCCATGGTTCTCAGGCCACTCAAAACGCTCTTTTGAACGACTCCATGATTTGTAGGTGACGCTCTCTGCCAACACTCAGCTGAGGCTCCTGCTGTATTTTCGTTCCTATCCTGTGTTTCTCATATGGGTTGAATTAATCGGTGGTGGTTTGGTTCCTCCTTGATCACTGGCAGATCTGTTTACAGTTAGAGCTTTTACTAGCTGGGTGCCGGAATCTGGGCTCTGTCTTTTACTTTGGGCTCCTGGCGTTCCTCCCTTCCTGAGCTGTGGTGTGTGATGAGGAATGTGGATGCCGTGATTTGTGCTCGGTGACTCTGGGACTGACTGTTCAAAGAGGACTTCACAGGAGACGAGAGCTACATTGTTTTCAGTCGTGTTACATCATTGATCCCGATGAATGTGGATGAACAAAGTGGAGCTATCACACGTGCAGTCAGTGGAACCTGCGGTTGAATTACACGCTACTGGAATTATGTTTTGTGAGGCTCCGTGCCAATCATGGCCGTATTGCTGTTTGTATAATTGTTACTTGTTACATTCAAATGGGAAAATATGCTTTTAATTTCTAACTTGAACTGCAGAAGTAAAAGGAAATGTTTTTTTTTAATCTAATGTTATCAATATTCAGCTCCAATTTGTACATTATGGGCCTTTTATTTACTTTTTCTCAATGTTGTTGGCACATTGTTTTATGTTATCCTGTAATGGTTCCATGAAATCAAATCAAAGCAGTTTTTTTAAGTGATTTGGCCATGTGAATGCAGTTACCTTGCATGCTGTGTGTTTACAGAAATTATGAAACAATTTATTTTTGAAATTGTTATGGGAAGAAATTATTTTTATACATATCTGAGAACTTTGAACGCCTCAATAGACACAGGTCACACGTCTGATTATTTAATTTCCCATGTGGTGCACGCTAAGATACCATGATTTTATTATTTTGTTTATGTTCGCTCTCATTGACTCAACAATTATATGATGTAACGTGCAAATATATCCAAAGGTGCTACTGTAAAGATTTTCCTCCTTCTGATTTTATATTGCTTTTTATAGGAACACATAAGTGATGTAATATACATGTGTCACGTTGTAATGTATTTATCTTAACTGTGAAAATATTTTGTGGAAAAAAAAGAGCAAGTTGATTAAAATTATGACAATAGATCAAAAGTGATTCGCTGATTTATCAATGGGACGCACATCCGAATGATTATACGGATTCAGCATAACCACAAGCTGTATAGCAGCTTTATAAGTTACTCACAAGCTATAAGGAAACCGTTCATGTTTAAAATGCCTTCTTTTTACTAACCTGCACGTCTTCTGTGTGGCTCGTCTCTACGTTTCCTTTTTTATATTTTATGTCTATGTATATATGTGTGTGTGTGTGTGTGTTTTATATTTTCAACTGTAACTTGATTTTGAATCCACAGGATGAGCAGCATTTTGGAGCATTTGTTAGATTTTTGTCTTTTTTACGCATTATTTGATGTCCTAACAACATACGTGGCTGCACTCCGTTCCCTTATTAATTCATTCTCAGTATATATCAGGTAAGTTTGTGTGAAAATGCATGTTACTTTGAATACAACGGCACCAACGATCACAATCAGAACGATAAGGCATGTAAAATATTGAGCTAGAAAAAGGAATAATCTGTCTTTAATATTGTCAAGGTGGTGCCAGTTGAATTCAAGTTTGGTCCTTGATGTTTTAGCATGATGTGTTTGATGCCTTCTGGAGTCCAAACCACGACGCCTCTCAGGATGGAGACGATTATAAATATCTCCTGGGACATTCTCAGTCAGTCAGTCCTCAGCGGGAGGTAACCCGATGATTCCCTGGAGATCTGACCTTTCAGTTTACCTGTCCCTCCCTCCCCCCTCCTTCCCGTCTCCAGAGGCCTCACAGACTCAGATGTTTTACACAGCCTATGAAATGTTTGAAGGACATAGAAAGCGTAAGTCCGCATGGGCATGGTTTTCTCTCTGCCGGGGCCCCTCTGGAGGGACCCCTCACCTTCCTCTCTGTATCATGCATGCACTCATCTTCTGCAGCACGCATGTACTGGTGGCCTGTAGAGTCCATGTACAATCAAACAAGCAGTACCTGCAGAAAGTCTTCACACACACATGACAGCCACATGCAAACTGGGAGTCGTCTGTGCTGCCGTATGTCCTGGTGGTAAGAACGAACGAAGATTAAGCAACAGTCATTTTGGGCTTTTAAGGCTATTTAAAGTGATATCACTTATTTTAGATTTTGTATTTCACTCGTTACTGACATCTCGAATAACCATGAACCGCCATGCAGAATGCAACTGTTGCAGCGAGGTAAGGTTCGTTGCTGGCTTTCCCAAATGAATCAACATGCTAACATTAGGAACGCACAGCCTTTATCATTGGTGTTGTTCTAGTGTTAACGGCAGGAAGAAGTGTGACTAGCCAAGAAACAGGTAAAACTGAAACTAATGAGTAATTGTGAGACGTGGACTTAGGCAAAGGGGGGGGAGGGGCGATTTCGCGGTAATGTGGTTTTGTCAATGACTCATAACTTAAACTATGTTTTCCAGTTGCGTTCTGCTATAATGTTTATTTACCCAAACTGTGCACGCCTGCAATCCCTGAAGTAGCAATGAATTCCCATTCCTAGGAGTGTCAGGTCAGACACGATTGATGAAAAATGCTATTTGGTGGTGCGTGAAAAATTTCCCCCCCAAAAAATGATATGCAAATTTGGCATGCTAAATTTTGTTTTGTTTTTTTAAAACAAGAAAAGTAAGGATTATCACTTTAAATGAATGTATTTAGGCTTGTGTAACTTTGTTATTTCTGAAGTCAATGCTCACGGATTGTACATGACTATCACTGGCTCCTACAGGGCTTTGGGTTCATTGGGGTCCTCTACTCTAGAGGTGCATGTTCCTTCTTATGGGAAACTCCTCATGAATGTTGAGTCCACTTGGCCATTATTGTAAAAGATCAGACAGACTGTAATAGCTGTTAAACATTTGAGAAATCACCCAGTACATACGATACCTCATTTAATATATGAAATTATTGAGGATGCTTTGTCGCATCTCATACAGACAGCTGATAATAAGTGCTGTATGTTGTACAAGATGTCGTAATCTAACAAAATGTGTCTCTGAATGAGTCAAAATGACACTAAAGTCTGCACTTATGCCACATGGTAATTTCCAGGAACTTAACTTAAAATAGTTTTACAGACAGTCATTACATTATTATACTTATATACTTATACCCTGTGGATGACACCGTCTCCACATTCAGAGACAGGAGACATCCCTCCTTCTTCTTCTCTCTCCTCACCCTCTTTCCCATGCCGCACTGCAAGTTTCTATAGCTGTCATCTTGGCTTCAAACATCATACTGTGCTTAATACATCCCACCACAACCTCATCACATAAGAGCTGATCTGACGGAGCAGAACAGACAAAACTGTACAATACACCAGTCAGCTCTAGATCCACGGACTGAAAAGATCCATTCTGGCAGTAATGTACTTACTTATGTGTTCACGATTAGCACTGTTAAGTCTACCCACACGATGAGGAAATGCCACTCCACCCTGGGGTTTTGGTATTGCTCGGGTCAGAGTGCACAGCTCAGATAGGGATGGAACAGTCTCACATGTTCTCAACGTCCCTTGCTAATGAAAGAGGGCTTTATTTTGCTCCGTCACCCTGGGATCACTGGTGGAGACAGCAATACACCCGGAGGCAATGCCAAGGGTGGACGGGTGGTGAGATGGGTGAGGCCTTCGCTCTCCTGTTTAGTCATTTCATTTAATCTAATTAGTAAATCTCATTTTTCAATCCGTTTAATGTCCAAACAGGGACTCGATCACAGTACCAACTGACCAGTCTGCATTATCTCGCTCTACTTTTCGACACGCCTCTTTGACATCGTGGTCGTGAGCTTTGCCTGACTGCCGTGTCTCCCTCTGTAGCTGGAGAGGCGGCCCAGCCTGTGGCCACTGTCAGTCCTTCAGTGCTGAATGTCCAGCAGGGTCAGCGGGCAGAGTTCCGCTGCACCGTGACAGGGAAGCCCAGCCCCGCCATTGAGTGGATCGGTAAGACACCGGCATTGAGAACCTCACTTTGGGACAGTTTGAGCTCCATTCGTCATACAGTTGTATAAACGTCTTCAGTGCAGATGTGTGAGCTGGTTCCCCCAGAGGTTCTTCACTGGTACATTACTCCATCTGTATGTCATCTCCTCAGTGACTTGGCGTAACCGTATGTTTGTTACAGGAGGTCCCGGAAACAGAATGAGTCCCAGGGCTGTGGTCCGAGGGGGCGTGCTGACCTTCACAGCGGTGGATCCGGCCGATGAAGGAGATTACATCTGCAAGGCCCTCAACACACACGGAGAACACACAGCACGGGTCTCCCTATATGTCCAAAGTATGCTTTGAGTGTGTATGTGAGAGTGTATTCCCTCTGATGGATGTTATTTTGACACTTTGTAATAATTTGATACATTTTTTGGTCAGAGTCCAACCCAAGTGGCTTTGGCACCCAACCCCAAGTTCAGGTCAGTCCCCAGCATATTGAGATCCACGAGGGCGACACCCTGAGGCTGTACTGCCGAGCAACAGGATCGCCCACCCCGAAGCTCACCTGGCTGAAGAATGGAGGACAAATCCCTCCACAGGTGAGACAGCCCCACGCGTTTGAGAGCCCGAATAATCACTTTTAACCCTGATTAATTAAAACTCCGGTGTGCTCTATCTGTATCTGTACCTCACGGAATGTCTGCCGATGGTTTTTTCATTAAACTATGTCAGGGCTTGTGGAAGAAATTGAACTACTTTTTAATGGCTGCTTCCGAATTTTGACCATTTTTCCTCCCTTCTGTTTGTTTCCTCCCTTTTTTATCCCACCCTGTGCTGACGTTTGCTCAGGCCATTCCTTCTCATGGTTTCCATCAGTTTAAAAGCAACAGTCTCGATGTGTTACAGAGACGTATTGAGGAGCTGCAGGTCTGTCCATCTGTCCACTGTCGGTCCTGTCTTTTAGTTCACATCCTCTGTCTCCTACTAACCCACGCCTGTAAACATTGTCAACTAAACGCATGATGAAAACCTGTCTTTGAGTCACAACTGATGAACTGATGAATTAATTTACCGCAGCAAATCACCGCTCTCTCTACAGCTGGTTGATTTTCGACTTTACTCACACGCAGAACTTCTTTTTGTGTTGCCTCGTATTAATCTCGGTGTCCCATAGTCCCTCGTTTTGTCACTACATCATACCATCCTTGATGTGTTTGTGCTCTTAGTACCCAATAGACTCCCATCATTCCGCTGAGTGTATTAACGGGCCTAAGTATACAGTAGGTACTGTAGGTGCTTTTGCTCTATGCCAGGCTCAGTTCGCTCCTCTCCTGCCTTGGGGTATTATTCCGGTGCCCACACAGGGCTCGTGGGCTCGCTGAGGGCTCTGGGACCTGTTTATTTCTGCCTCAGAGAGCGACTGCCTTATGTCAGCCTTTCCCAGGGGGAGTTGGGCCGTGCCGTGCGACCACGCAGAAATTCTGTATGCTCTAGCAAACGGCTTGCTTTGAAAACTTGTCAATGGGTTCAGACACGCATTGAGCCAGGGTCCGCCTCAGCCACTGCTCGGTTTAGCCTCACTCACGGTTGAATGGACCGGAGCTAAGCAGCTTTGTCCGTGGATGCCCTCACACCCCCTCCCGGATACAGTAATCCCTCCCAGACCCTCCCCTCCAGAGTCCCCTCCCCTCTGAGGTGTTTCTAAACTTTCCTAAAGCTCATTTTCAGCCTTGCTGGCCCACACAGACTGTTTGCCACGTGGACTATTGTACAAACAAGTGATCTATTGAGCATTCCTCAGCTGCAAACCCTTGAGACATATTTAAGGCGGGTGTTAAAAGTGATGGTTTTTGGTTGTTAGTATGTGCCCTGAGGTATCCGAGAAGTTACTTCAGTGAAGGGATTGTCATCATTCTCAGAGTTATCTGAGATTTTAAGATTAAGCAGACGTGCTTTTAATGCTTATAAACTCCATCTTAAAGCAACATTCTAACTGTCCTAATTTTCTTCATCATTTATTAATTAAATAATTTGTATCTTTTGAAGTCTATTTTCAGGACTGATCATCTTAAATAATCATAATAACAAAGTGACAAATCATCATAGTAAAGCTGGCTTTACTTTGTATATGCGTACAAAGTACAATGCCGTGACCAACATTAGATCTATTTGCAAAAATATCAAACTGTAGCAATAACAGCTCTTGTCTTGTCTTTAAGACCCCGTAGTGCTTTTGTGTTGCTGTTAGCTAGTGATCACGTAATGTCATTTGTGTTGTTTCAAGGATCGTTAGACAGGTAAGTGATGTATTTCATCTTCTACATAACGATACATCTGTCACAGTGTAAATATTAAGATGTGTTCCATTTCAAGTGTCTAATCTAATTCTCGCTCGTCGATTTGTCCTCTGAAGGCCAGCATGGAACGTACCGACATCGGTACCCTACTCATCCCAAACATGAAGATTTCCGACTCGGGCACTTACATGTGTGTTGGCAGCAACAGCATTGGCTCAAACAGCTCTCCCATTAAAGTCTCTGTACGCAAAGGTGAGACCTGGTCACGTTTTTTGGTGTGTCGTATCATGCATCCTGTTGGTTATATCCCTATCTATCAATAAAAACATGTATGCCTTTCTTTCTCTACAGCGGCCCATGTCTCCTCAGGCATCACTATCCAGCCGTCTATAGCTGATGTGCAGGAGGGTCAGAGTGTCAACCTCAACTGTTTTGCTCCGGGGAACCCCCCTCCTCAAGTCACCTGGACGAGAGCCACCGGACGCCTCTCCTCCAATCACCAGGTAGGGGAAATTATATCAAGAACTCTGAAAAAACCCTTAAACTTCTATTATATAGGATTAATATTAAAAAATCACACCCACTGCACAGTGCTGACATTTCACTTTGCAGCTTATTTATTATTGAATGTGTGTGAGCTCGTCTTAAGTCAATAAAATGGAGTTTTGTTTATATTTGAATGTATGATCTTGTTATTTTCAACCCCTTTTTACTTAGTGTTAGTGAAATATTATTGCACATTAAATGCTGATCGTTGGGTTAGTATGCAGGAAATGGAAGCAATTCAGGGTCCTTTTTAGACTGAGACCGTGAGGCACTTTGCACGGGTATAAGATTTCCTATCTGTGGTGTGAAGGTTCTGGGCAGTCAGCTGCGCATCCTGTCAGCCACTCCAGATGATTCAGGGGAGTACATCTGTCGGGTGCAAGGCAGCTCCGGATCTTCAATCCGCCAGGCCTCTGTCTCCGTGTCCGTCACCTCATCTTCTTCACGTAAGTTGGTAACACACAGACGGTACAGTATGTGGTTCGTTTCGTTTCCTAGAAGGTACAAAAAGTCTCTCGTCGCTTCGACTTTTGAGGACGTTTCAAGGTCGGAGGACTTGATCAGACTTGACAGAAGTTATTTTCTCATGAAGGAAATTACATCTGATGGCGGTGCCAGTTTTAGGAGGGGAGAACCACATTTGTGACGTGAGAGCAGGGTGGTACATGGCAGGGGTGTTGTTCTCACACTAACACTGCCTCACTTTGTCAATGAGCTTTCCACTTCTACTTTCCAATTCGACATCAGATCGACTGGTTTTCCTCGCTGCTGTCCCATGATCTCATCCGTTTTGTGTCCTTCTACTGCTGCCAGTGTACCCATGACTACACAGTACAGTTTAACATCTGCCCAAACTGCCTGTTTCCCTTCCAGGTCTTCAGAGTCCCATCATTTCCATCGAGCCCCACAGTGCTGCGGTGCGTCTGGGGGAGTCAGCCAGCTTCAGATGCAGGGTGTACAGTGGAGCTCAGCCCATCAGACTCGAGTGGAAACTGTCCAGTAGCCAGCCAATGCCAGGTGGGGACCACGGAGGCCTCTGAGGAATAAGCCTAGTTTCATAACGCCATAATTTACAAACCCTCCAAACCTATAAACCTGCTCCACCTTCATCATCAGCTAAAGTTGGCTGACTTTGGACTATCACTTATCTAACGTCTCACTATTCTACTCTGCAGAAAACGTCAACATTAGCCCCGATGGTTCCGTCATCACCATTACCAACGCACAAACCTTCAACAAGGGCGCTTACCGTTGTGTGGCGAGCAACCTGTTTGGCATGACGCAGAGCTTTGTGTCTCTGATCATCAAAGGTAAATCCCATATCAGCATGTGAACTGATTGTGGACGGCATCATCACTCACATCCATGATAGAAGGGTTCCCCCCGGTGGCTGACCAGACTTAAATCCATTACTCTGCGGCTGTGTCCTTAGAGTCGCCTGTGGCCACTGTCACCCCTGTTGGACCGGTCCGGGTCAGAGTGGGCGATGCCATCAACCTGGAGTGCCAAGCATCAGGAGAGCCACGCCCCTCAGTCACATGGCACCGACTGGACAGCAATCGGAAGACCATGCTGAGCAGCCCTGTGCCCATGGAGTCCAATGCAGTCATGCAGGTTCTTGTACACCATCTCACCCACATTTAACTCACACCGATTGGTATTTGTAAATAATGTTCATCTCTGTGAAATTGATTTTGTTATCCATTAATATTAATTATCGTAGTGTTGTTTGTGCTTCAATGCTGAGACATTTTTTTCCCCCGTGCAGATACTAGTGGCCCGCCAAGAAGACAGCGGAACGTACGTTTGCACAGCTCGCAACAATGAGGGCACCACAGAGACCAGGGTGGAGGTGATTGTTGAGGGAAGCTTTCAAGTGCCCACAGTGCCCAGGGCCTCCGTTCCTGAGCCTCTAATGATCGTGGTGGAGGGACAAACAACCACACTACGATGCGATGCCCACGGTAACGACTGTTCAAAGTGTACTCCACTGGGGCAGATTGGGTTGATGTGGTGTCGCTTTTTGTTGAAACACTACGCCAGAGTTTGTACGTTCAACTCCCCAATTTGTCATGACCTGGCGCAAGGGAGAGGCACATACAAGGGTTAGGTGATGAAAACTTCATTTTATTTCAATGAATTAATGTGTTTAAATTATTTTCAAACTACCAAATCATTTATGGCCGAAGGCTGAAAAAGTAAAGTTCAGGTAATTCAAAGTGAAAAAGTGTTAAAAAACTAATATTAAAAGTGCCTTCAGCGTTGTAGATGGATTTTCATTTGCAGAATGGTTTTCATAAAATGGTCCTTTTAAAGATCCTAAATCAACCAAATTGATGTTGGATGAAAAAAATATTAAATGAAAAAAAAATTGATTGATATGACCTGGAATTCAGAATAAAAAAATAAAAACTTTTCATTGAAATGATGGTTATCTGTTACGGCAAATCAACTGTTTAACTGGACAAATGTTGCATGGGAACAGGAGTCAATTACAGCAAACACATCCAGACACACAAAGATAGTATAAAATCATTACAGGCAATTAAAAGTCATCTAAGCCTCTTAAGACCAGATAATGCTAAAGCGTCTTCCCTTTGTCTTCTCTTCCAGGTTTCCCAGCTCCTAGGATCACCTGGTCCAAACTGCGGTCCCCTCTGCCTTGGAGGCACAAGGTGGTAAACAACACCCTGGTGCTGCCCAACGTGGGCCGTCAGGACTCTGGAGAGTACATCTGCACCGCCACCAACAATATGGGCACCACTGAAGTCACCATCATGCTGGATGTAGAAAGTGAGCCTCATGGAGCTGATGACATGCAGACCTATCACCCCTGATCATTTTATGGATACACATAAACTCATTAAAAAAATTTCCCATATGTCTTAGCGCCTCCCTATGCCACTTCGGTGCCTGACGATGTGGCTGTGCGGGTTGGGGAGGTCATCCGGCTACAGTGTCTGGCCCACGGCACTCCTCCCATGACCTTTACTTGGACTAAGATGGATGGATATCTGTCCCCGAGGGCTGAGGTTAGCGGAGGAGATCTTCAAATCAACCTGGCTACTGCTGAGGATGCTGGGAGCTACAAGTGCGTGGCCAGCAACAAAGTTGGCAACAGCGAAGTGATCGCAAGAGTCACTGTGAGATGTAAGTAACGACGGTAATCTGGTCTTTTGATGGAGAGTACGGATGTAAATGTTGTGGACGAAATTGTGTCGTAGAGATGTTTGTATCATATTTCACAGTAAGTCTTGATTACATTTCATCTTTTACCACACCAGCCCCGTTGGCAGTGCGCGTGTCCCCCCAGGTTGAGGTCAAGGCCCGGGGAAGTGCGGTCGAGTTCACCTGTTCAGCAGCAGGTGGTGTAGAAACCAAAATTGAGTGGTTGAAGGAAGGAGGGGCTTTACCACCCAACCACCACATCAAGGATGGAGTTCTCAGGTGATTCATCCTCTACTTGGGTTGGTTTGATGAAAAACTGTAAACAAATTTGCTCATACACATCACATCATGGCTTTTTTGTGACGTGGCTTTTGCTGTTCCTCCGCAGGATTGAGAATCTCGAGCAGAGCAATGAAGGTGTTTACATCTGCCGAGCCAGCAGCGTGTATGGTCAGGCTCAGGACACCGCCAGGCTCACCATCCAAGGTCTGTTACTTATACTGCAAGAACCAAATACAGATCAAAATGACATAAACGCCTTATTTTATGCACGTATGCTGTAACGAAAACAAACAAAAACAGAGATGTTTATAGTATGATTATGTTACAATATTATAGTATGATATTGGCACCCTG
>OMNV01006969.1:1903-13821 GCA_900303265.1 Brotula barbata
TTCAAGTTTTTATCTTTTCAAAGTGGAAATTTAATTATTACTTTATTAATTACTTTCCTATGGAAGCCGTGAATAAATAGACAGACAGACAGACAGACAGACAGACAGACAGACAGACAGACAGACAGACAGATAGATAGATAGATAGATAGATAGATAGATAGATAGATAGATAGATAGATAGATAGAGGTAATATACAATAAAACATATACAAATATATCTAAAAACAGAAACCAAAGAAAGCCTCCACTTCCTCACGCACTACGAGGCAGACTCTGTCGTCTGAAATCCAAACTGCCAACATCGACAACTCTGCTGACTCCTGAAGGCACAGCTTAAGTACATGGCAAACAAAAGTACAAGCAAATGAAGCGAAAGAGCATTGTCAGATCTGCAAACAGGTGAAAATGTCAGAATACAGAGATGGGACACGTATGGCAGCCAGCTGTGGTTCTGCGCAAACATCAACAAACAAGATCCTTCATAGCTCACACACCGGATGGAGGAATCTACAAGAGGAACAGGAAGCATCTATCTATCTATCTATCTATCTATCTGTCTGTCTGTCTGTCTGTCTGTCTGTCTGTCTGTCTGTCTGTCTGTCTGTCTGTCTGTCTGTCTGTCCATCCGTCTCTCCGTCTGTCTGTCCGTACAATAATTAGGTGAATCATGTATTCTGTGTGCCATCTTCAATGGGACCAAACAACCAACAAGCCCCCTCAATAATTTTTGCAATAAAAACACAAATTTTGCTAGAAATTCTTCACTTTGGGGCAATGTTAAAACAAATGCACAAAAGATTCTGGACATCCATTACGGAAACTAACATTTGGATCAACGTCTCTCTTATTTTTTCTTTTTTAGACATAGTCCTTGGCTGGATAAAATTGATGAATGAGGTCAAAAGAAATTTCCTTGACTTTATTAGTGATATTGATCAGACAGAAGCCAGACCTTCTTCATTATATCATATACAAAACGACTCCAAAATGAAATCACATATGGTATAGTGTTAAAACCTTTTTGAAACAACACTTCTAGATCTGTGGTTATTTCCAGGATAACTGCAGAAACAAATTTTACCTGATTTTAATAACATGCAGACTCCAAAGGGTAATCCAGCAGCAAACACTTTTGCATAATCCCCAGGTGTTACCAGGATATTCTGATAAAAACTCTTCATAATTAAAGAGCTGAACCACTAAGACAATAATATTATGAAAGTATTCCATGAAGAGAGATTTGTGTTTGTATAAAATTTTGTTCCATATAAAACACCTGTGAGGTGTAAAGTTGTGTTTGTAGATGAAAGACAGACATTTTTTGCAGGGACTTTATCGATATCATAGTTACACACAGGAAAAAAAAAGTTTAAACTACCCACCTTGATAACATATGGAGAGGTATAATTTTCCAAATGGAGGTAGGATACATATTAAAACAATTTATCTTAAACGTGTTATTTAAAGTGTCAAAAAAATCCAAGCAATTAAGACCACCATTTTGATACAAGTTCATAAGAATTGTTTTTTTCTTTCATCCTGTCAATCCTGCCAACAAACACACTGATTAATGGCCAGACTAACACAGCCATGAATATAATCATATTGTGTTATTATTATATATATATTATATGATATATATATTCTATTACTATTTTTGTTATAGTTGTTATTATTAGCTACTGGATGACTGGAATTTCCTTCAGAATAAATTAGGTATCTATCTATCTATCTATCTATCTATCTATCTATCTATCTATCTATCTATCTGTCTATCTATCTGTCTGTCTATCTATCTGTCTATCTATCTGTCTGTCTGTCTGTCTGTCTGTCTGTCTATCTATCTATCTATCTATCTATCTGTCTATCTGTCTATCTATCTGTCTGTCTGTCTGTCTGTCTGTCTGTCTGTCTGTCTATCTATCGATCTAACATTACAATAATAAGGTTAATCATGTTTTATGTGAGCCATCTGCTATGAGACCAAACAATACACTCTTCCAAAACAAACAACAATCTATTATCTATTCATTGTTCGTGCAACAGGATTGAAAATTTAAATTGCGGAGTTAAAGTGCGTATGACGTCATTACGTTGATAGCTGACAAGGAAGCCAGCTATTTACCCACCAGAAGCCACGGAGAGATCTAATCAAGGAGACTGTGTACACGTCCATGACTATTTATTTTCCTCTTACACAAATAACGTTACATGAAAACTGTTTAACTCCTACAAACACGCGAGGCATTAAAGAGGCGCATTCAGTGAGGCGGTCAACTCCCTACTCACCCCCTCTCCATACTGCCACGCCCTTTGCATAGATGGACAGGTGACTATCATGAGCCACCACTACCAGTATGCCCACGTGACGTGCCAACTACCGTGGATGACGTAGTGCTGCGTGCGATGTAGGGACAATGTTTACGTACAATTCACACACACTGTGCATACCACCTTCGAGGGGCAGAGGAGTTTGTTCAGTGACAGGCTGCTGTCCCTGTCCTGCTCCACGGATAGACTCACGAGGTCTTTTGTCCCCCCAGTCCATACGCCTGTACAAGTGCTCCCTGGGAGGAGGACGGGGGGTTGACAGCATCACACTGACTGTACTGTATTGTTGTATGTGTATGTGTATATACAGTGTACAGTATATATACAGTATATAGTAATATTTTATATTATATTGTGTTATGTTATATGTGAATTTCCTTAGGGATTAATGAGGTATCTATCTATCTATCTATCTATCTATCTATCTATCTATCTATATTCTACTATTTATTCTGTACTACCTTTACTATCTGAGTTGACTTACCTGGCCAATAGAGAATGTCCCTTCTTCTCTCTTTACATTCTGTATTATATCTATATCTATATATATATGTATGTATATGTTTTATTGTATAATACTATCTATCTATCTATCTATCTATCTATCTATCTATCTATCTATCTATCTATATGGTTCCTACAGCTACTATTAAAGTATATGTATAAGATATTGTATAATGTTTTATTGGACTCCTGCTCAATTAATTTAAGGGATATTTCTTTGAGTTTACCCTTAATTAGATGAATAAATCTATATTTAATAGCACAGATGGACGCCACATCAGCCCGTTTCTTTAATCACCCTAGATAAACGTCGATGACCAGTCCTGAGTTCTGATTGGCCAGCGGGCCCAGTCAAACTCCTCCCACTGCCAACCTAACCCGGCGCACGAGCGGATCCAGCAACAGCCAGCCAGCCTGCGGCGAATCGGAGCTCCAGGGAAAATTAACTAACTAAGAAGGTAAAACAAGCTAACAAAACACCAAAAGTCTCTCAAACTCAACAAGCTATGCATCCTTATTAGTAGCTTTCTTTCCGTTTACTTTGTGTCGTTCACAGGACGAAGAAGAACTGAAAATGTACGACGTTAAGGGTTTCATTACGACTCAGCTCCATGAGAAGAACATTGTAACAGACCAGTTGGCAAAACTGGAAGAGAAAATGGGAGTTAAGAGAGAATACATCGTAACGGGTATGTCAACAACACGGAGAAACTAAGAAAAAAGTGAATTTGCGAAACTATTGCCTTCTGTAACTCAATTCCACATGGCTTGAAGTTTTGTACCTGTTGTATTAAGAGTGCCCGAGTCAATGCTAACGTTAGCTAATTCTGATTAACCATGAACCTTAAGCAGACCAAGTAACCTCTGCTAACTGTCATCATATCTGTCTTGTTTTGCTGTCAGAGTGTGCAACATTGGACTTGTCGCTCAACTAACATGCTTTCGTTTCCTGTGGCTCATTTTATGACCATAGCCACGCTTGAATGCCAAAGTTCATACAGTTTACACCTGTATTCTGCAGGCTACATTAATCGCAGATTATTATTATTGTAACTGGTCGAAGTCCTCCTAATATCTCAAGGCACTGGATGAAACGCAATCTGGGTTATTCGCCCACTTCTCAACAGAATTTTCATGTCCACCTTAAAAGTGACAGCCTGTACAGTCACAGTAAAGGGGATAGGTCATATTAATAAATCAAATATTGCATGGAAAGGTGATTTGGCCTTTCTTTTGCCATGCCTTGTGCTATAACTGAACAATACAATTATAGAATTTTATTTCTGTGTAACGTTTACAGTAAATGTGGCAATGGGTGCAATATAGATATATTATAAGACTGAACATGCCCTCATATGCAATATAAATGTATTTCAAGACTTGTGTACAATATATTTCCCCAAAAGATGCAGCAGTCTCAAACATCAACGGAAAAACTTTTTTCAAACTGAAGTCCGCTCTCTGTGCAAAAAGAGGGAAGGAGGCAAATTACTAAGAGATAAAAAGGAAAATGTCACAATAGAAAAAGATTTGGAATGCTGCAATTCAGTCTGTGCTGATTCATCTAGAAATCCACAATGTCACGAAATCACGATAAGATAAGTTCATTCTCTGCAAATGTATACAAACTCAACATTTTTAAAATATTTTTCTTCTTTCTTCTTCTTATTTGTCTCATCTCTTGTTGTTGCTAGTACATGTCCAGATCGGCTCATTGGCTTTTGATCAAACAGCTGACTGCGGCTGTGATCATTTAGTATGAGTCCCATTGAAAATAGGATGTGAAAGAAACCATGCACTTGTCTACGGGCTTTAAAAATAGATTTTAAGCATTGTAAAGAACATTTCCTCTTAACATGTTCCCTTTATTTAACTGTATTCATTTGTTAAGTTCTCTGTCCAGGAGTTGGGTTACCAGAATACGGCATATACTTTTAAGGTGGACCTGAAAATTCCAACAAGAAGCTGGTGAATAAGAAACCAGGTTCCACACGCTGACCAACAGTTGGTCCCAGAGATATTTTTAACATGCTCAGAAATATCCTGTGTAAATCTGAGATGAAGGGGGATTGAAAGATGACAGTTTATTAACTTTTGGAGGTGTGTTTTGACACTTCTGGGCACTCATAACTAATAATGTTTAGCCAGCTCCAAGTCCATTTTGTTTTTATTGCCATTTTGCCTGGAGAAGTGGGTCAGCCAGGGTGACCTACATTCAAAATCCAGTCCCTGTAGGGAACAATTGATTCATTTTTACGGTCACAGACACATTCATTTTGGTTCATTTTTCCACTTTATATTAATGGCAGGAATAGTAACACATTACATTTAATGCGGCGACCTGTAATGATAACACAGAATATACAGGAGCAACTTAACTTCCGAGGTATAGATACTGGATGCTATATTTGAAATAACATTTTTTGTACTATATATGGCAGCATCTCATATACTGCAGGAGAGACTGGAGAGATTCTTTTCGAACTAGATGACTCTTCAGAGAGTCTGACTTGATTTTTAATGGCAATGTATAGGCACAGGAAAACAAGGAATTTCAAAACCAGTGGCAGTAAGTGTAGTGCTTAAACAAGTCTACACAAAGGATAAAAATGATTGAATCCACCCAACCAATCTCACACACCTATCTTGTTCAGGGTGGTGGTGGCTGGAGCCTATTGGGTAAAAAAAATGAGGAAACTGAGGTGTGTGAAAGGAAACATGTTATGTGGGGATATACGGGTCACGTTATCAATTCTGTCCATACTGTATGTACTTAGCATAGATTAAAAGCTGTCAGTCATAGAGAGATTTTCCTTTCATCACCAACACGGTGATGTGGAAATACCATTGGGCTCCTCTTTAGTGCATATGTGGCAGAGGAGAGAACCAAACAGAAGTCGAATGTAACATTTACCTACCCTCTCTCCAAGACTACAAGTGCAGTCTAATCTGTTTGTACACATTTGGTCTGCAAACGGGCCACAGTGTCAAACTACTGTTTGCATATGCCTTAATTTTTGAAAAGTGTCATCACCTCTGTCCGCACACTTGAGTTGAACACAAAGGAACGGGAGTGTTGACTCGTTGTCATGTTGTGTGTCATGTTCCTTTTGCTAAAACACTGAAACACCGTTATGAAGTGTTGGGAACCTTAACCAGTCCCCTGTTAAAAGTTCTTGCGCTCACACTGACACTTGTGACACAAGTGTGACAAAGTGTGAAGAGTAATATGCTGACTAAGGTGTGGAGGCCTGGCTCTTCTATCAGTACAGCTAAACCATGTGAGGGGCCACAGTTTGCATGAACTATCATCTACTGTTTACTGTAACTTTTCAACAATAGCCCTTTGTGCAGTTTTCACATGAAGGGGAACTGGAAGCGTGGTTCTATTTATTAGTTCTGCACTGTAATCAGCTACGTCACGCTCAATATTACAGGATTACACTGTATGGTGTAATCCTGTCTTATTTTCACTTTCTTGGGAAAGAATGTTTTCACGCAAGGATGTAAATGACAAGACAAAATGAATCTGCATTATGAGAGACATGAATAGATTACTCATACAGCATCGCCGTATGGTTTGCAATTGGAAAATCTTTGGCAAATCAAATACTTGTGCACTCTTGAATCTGCACTCAGCTTTATATTTTCATTGCCAATAATTTAACGCACTAGGCAGCACTTGGCCTATGCAAAGCGTTGGCATTATGACTTCACTGTCTCATTTTCGACCAGTTCTACCAGTTTGGTCGCCATTAGGGAGCGATGGATGAAATTGACTGCACTGACATTTCAAATGGAACTGGGACAAACAAATGAGATGTAAACTCAAGAAGGCAAAAGTTGGAACAGGCTACAGGAGCTTTAGTTGTTTGGATACCTCTTTTAGATGTCTGTGTATTTGTAGATTTTGTATCAGCAGTTGAGATTTGCATAATTTAGAATGTTTTGTGGCTTTATCTTGCACCAATTGCCGCCTCAGGGTGAAACAATCATCCTCTTCTTATTTTGGCCTCTACCTGACTGATCTCAGGTCAACGGGTGCGGTAGAGGCACAAAAGCACGCATTGACACTTTGACATACTTAGAGTCTTGTGACTGTGTCCGCTGTTTCTTCCTGGTGGATTAGACAGCCAATGTTTAGTTTTAACTGAGTGCTCCTCCTGATCCTGGTGCTGTGTTATCCTGACATCCTGCTGTCACACACACAGGCACGTGCACACACTCCCCTGAAAACAGCTAAACACCACATGACATTTGCATTGTTTGCCTTATCACTGCCAGATCTGACCGCCCTCCCCCTGCTTTATACTCTTACCTCAGTGCTCCTCCTTTTATCTCTCCTCCTCCTTAGGTGCTCTGGTTTTTGTCGGGTTGTATCTTATGTTTGGATATGGAGCTTCATTCCTCTGCAACCTCATTGGCTTTATCTACCCAGCCTATTTCTCGTACGTATGATGTTAATAATTGTCACAATTATGCAAAAGGATCACTGTGAACGTTATTTCATCTTGGCACCCAATTTTACCTGCTGTGATGAGTTGACTTCAAACTCCCTGAACTGAACTTGTGCTCTTGTCCGTCCAGCATCAAAGCAATTGAGAGCACAAATAAAGAGGATGACACTCAGTGGCTGACGTACTGGGTCGTCTATGGGCTCTTCAGCATCGTGGAGGCCTTCTCTGATATATTCCTCTTCTGGTTCCCCTTCTACTATTTATCTAAGGTATTCTTGCCAATTTGTATGTACAAAATAGTCAACCGCACACTGCATATTCATCATTCGAGCCAGTCTATAATCACTTCAGCTCAAAAATGCAAAAGTAACAATAATGGTAAAATATATATAATATCTGTTTATTTCATTAAAGCTTTCCTTTTACTTGGATTTAAATTAAGCTAACTCTGTAGTCACTGTGGAAGCACAGATAATAACACTTGAAGACTGTTGAATTGCCTTCATGTTTATTTTTTGACTCTTTATGTGTATTGTCGCATGCTAGCAGTGCTCTCTTCTGGACAGTCTCTGTAACATCAAACCAAGGAGTGCTGTAAGGCCTTGGAGACATCTTTCCTGATAAATCGCATCAATGAACGAAAATTTGAGTTGATTAATAATCCTGATACTATAGTAAAGGGTAGAAATACTGTATTAATAACTTTTGACCAACTGTAAACATTTAGTCTTTGTTTTTAGATTGTTTCTTTAAACTATAGCGCACTCTGAGGGTTGAATGCCCACACAAACGGGGCAAGTTTTTAGTTTCTTGATTCGGGTAAATTAATGTGACTTCTGTTGTAACTCCATATTGTTAATTGGTCACAAACAAATGTAACATCTGATGTCCGCAGCCTTTTTTTTATTAATACTGAAATTGAAATTAGATCGGTGGGAGAAAATGTTTATGTGTGATTATGTTTTGTTTTTTATTTTAATAGAAGGTGAATAGGAAATAAGGGTCCAAAAATAAATGATTTTGAGTCATTTAAGTTAACGTAGACCTCTGAAGACATGATAGTGTTTTAGTTTGACTCTGGTTCCACTGTTGTGTGTGCAGATTAGATTGTTTGAACAGCACATACTATAGTTTGGACAGTAAGGGGTTGTCTGCAATGTATGTTTAACGGCTGCCCTTCTCTCTCTCCTCAGTGTGGGTTCCTCATCTGGTGTATGGCGCCCATGTCAGCGAACGGTTCTGCCATATTGTACAAAAATGTGGTCAGGCCTTTTTTCTTGAAACACCAGGCTGCCATGGACAATGCGTACAACGATCTGACCACCAAGGCTAAGAATTTGACAGAGACAGTCGCCAAGGAGGGTGAGACAGTAAACAAACTTCCATTTTCCATTTTTTTTTACCTTTTCTGCAATCATAACTGTTTGGGGTTTTTTTCTCTTTATTTCACCAGCTGTTACCCGTGCCCTTGACCACGACAAGGCTCAGTGAGGAACAGATGAAGACTGCATGTGTGTATTTTGTGTGTGTCGGTAGGTGGAAGAGGGACTGTATGTGTGTCTGCTCCAATATTTCATCAGTTTGCCTCTGTTTGTTTGTTTGTTTTCTCCCACGATGCATGAAAATGTTTGAACTTACACGGTGAACTACGTCTTCAAGACCCAAAGAACGTTGGTTTGCTCAGTGACATCATTTGACTGCCATCACTATTGCCAGGGAAATCTGTGACCTTTTTGTTATCTGTCGTCGTAGTAAGATATCTGCAAACTGTATCACATTGCAGTATCTCTTTCTTATTCTCCTCAGAGGTTGTGGCAAGAGATGATGTATATGTTGATATTGAAAACTGTGATTTTACACCTGGACTATGAGCCATTGGAGACAGTTTATAAGTGTGGCAGCACTATTGTTATGATAGAAGCTTCCTTAAAGTATGTATTTAAACGGCATAATGAAAAGTGGAAATTTATGTACATCTCGTAAATGTCTTCATGTCCAAATGTGTTTTTCTCTCGTGCTAAACATTCAAATTTGTTTGAGGTAGTGGGAAGGTCCTTACATTATAACCTTAACTGGGATGTGTCAGTCTTTTGTTATGTCTTAATTTAATTTAATTTAATTTAATAATAATGAACCAATAAAGTCCTGCGTGCTGATTAAAGAAAGTGATCTTTCTTTTGAAAATATGAGGTCTCTGATATGTGTTGCATCTTTCGCTGATCGAAATGCAGGCAGATTCTCAGGTGTCGTTCCTTCTGATTACTTCTATTTAGATTGAATTCCGAAGACCATGCATCAAGGATCATTGTTTTTTATAGCATTGGGTGCAGGATTGTTACAGCAACGAATTCCCCTAAGTTTGATATTGCAGAACCAATAATTTGTTTTAAATGTCTGAAAAGAATTTCCTTTTCCACATAAGAATGATTTGATTTTTTTTTTCTAAAGCAATAGCTTGGCACCTAATACTCAATTACTTTGCTGTGGCTGCGTTTGCATCGTATACCTTTATGGCCCATCTGACAATAGGTGAAATACTGATATGCACCATTTTTCTGCCATTCTGTCCGAGCTTTTGACCTGTCAGCCAGAGGTACATTTACCAGCATTCAGACAGCCTAACCATCCGCTCTATAATTTGTTTGGCTCTGTATTCATGGTTGAGGGACTCTGAATGGGAAGCCCTTTGTACTCGTGTTCTTGATGTAATGCACAGTGAAACTGGAGTCTGAGACAGGGTGATGGCCTCACATCCCCACAGGGGGAGGAAGGCACCCATCTGAGGAGGGCTGCTGTGAAGATCTGTCATGCATCCCATCAGCCCCGGTGGGAGCCTAGTTATTGATTTAACAGAAATAGGACCAATTATTACATTTTATTGGTGATATGTGTGTGTAATGTATCCAAACTGACATCACATCTGTACGGCATCTTCCCTCCTTCCGCCCCTCACCCCACTTCCTGCTCTTTATCCCCTCCGCCACATGACAAATCGATGTTTCTTGTAATCACCCTGTCTGCATGTCTGATCGTCACTGCCCTGTTAGCTTCCCGTGCAATACCGTCCATCCACCGACAGAGGGAGACAAACACGTGTGTCTATTTGGTGGTTAGTTGGTGAGTCATACTGCGAGGCCGTCACGTACAAATACAGCTCCAAACAAGGCCTAGGATGACTCGGATTCAGGCTTTGACTTGCACCAGGGCTGGGCTCACTCACAGTGGACGCTTGATTCGTGAATTTAACTGCATTAAATAAAATACAATGATTCTTAATAGATTTCTGCACAGGCTTCCTTGAAGTGCTGCACTCTCTCATCCTGTGTAGATTTATTGCAGCCCTATGTTAGGATAGGCTTTATTTATTTTTATTATCCAGTAGTCTCGATCATGGATTTGTATTTCTGATCAGAACGTCCGTGTCTCTGAAACACAACGGTGTCGCTGTCCGTGGTGCTGATCTCTCATCCTGTCTCCAAGAGCACCACAGATCAAAAAAAAATCTGTCCAAGCTGACTTTACAGCCGCAGTTATTGATAAAACTTCATTTTAAGCAGTCCTCTCTCTCCACCTACGGTTTGAATCTAAATCATCCATAGTGCCGAATGATTACCCAATAAAACCAACAATCCTGGCAGTGTCCGTAAATCTCCCCTGACACTGCTGGGGAGATCGGGTAGCTCCTTGCCTGTGGTCGAAACCCATCGACAAAATCATTCGGAAATTAAATGCTGCTCTGCTTGGGTTACATTTTTGCCCGTGAATTTCATCAATTAGGCGACCGGGATGTGATTTGCACGATGACCGTCAATAATTTTACTTTGAAAAATCCTCTGTGAATCTGTGAGTCTGGACTGTGTAACGCACGACAGTTATACATCCCCCGCCCCCACCGCTTTGATTTTTACTCATTTTATTTCCTTTTTGGATGCTTGCTTTTATCTATGTCGTGTTCGGGATCCCACCGAGCCATCGACCCACCACAAAAGATAAGATCTTATAACGATAATTATTGTTTTCTTTTTTCTTTTTTAAGTAAAATTTATCGATGAAAGGCAAATGGAAAACAGTCTGCTCTTGCTGTCCCCCAACCTAGGAAGTATATGAAGTGAACGAAAATCAAGTGAGGACTGAAAGGGAGAGGGCATAGCACCTCCCACGTCCGAGAGAGAGAGGGAGAGGGGGATAGAGAGAGAGAGAGAGAGAGAGAGAGAGACTAGCTGTGCCGTGGTGGTGGTGTTGGAAATCGGACGACATGAGCTCTACATGAACCGCTTAAAATGCTTTAAGACGCTTTCGGCGTTTGTCTGTCATCCGTCTCGACCAAGGACAAGCTTGAAGCGGAGCCATTCTTCACGTCCAGGTATGACTGCCCTCCATCCAACATCTTACACGGACGCGTGGATGTTGGTGTTCGGTGGCGTTGCCTGTATTCCGCCTGCTGCGCGCACACGAACCGCGATCCAAACGGGACAGCGGCTCTATGTGCGCTCCTCGTATCAATGCGCCTCGGATGCAGCTACGGACGTTCTCGCGTTTACCGCGTCCCACATTTTGTGCTTGTGCTATTATCTCGGTCGTGTGTGTTGTACGGGTAAGCATATCTGCCCGCACAGCCATATT
>OMNV01006981.1:0-10759 GCA_900303265.1 Brotula barbata
AGCAAAACAGAGAGCATAAAAGAGGGTTTTTAGTTTTTAAGACTAACGGTAGAAATTAAGGTAAGGGTGCTGCTCTGACATTTAATTTTGACACTCAAGGCCCGACTATTGCTGACATTTGCCATGTGACATGTTTCAATGCTGATTTCACAGATAGGTTGGAGCTAGTCTTCCTGCACATTAAAATTTTGATACATCCAGATAACGCAAACCAGTGTTAGTGTGGCCTCTGATATGGATCTGTGTTTTTCTTTCTTTGGCATTTGGCATTCCGACATAAGTCGGAATCGAACTTGCATTGCTGTGGTGTGTGCTGTACATGGTGAGTCATCAGAGCACTGCAGTCTATGTGATCTTGTCATATTTTTCTGCTTTCTCTGTAGTTAATTTGAGGTCCATTGCGGCAGACTGAAAGATGCTGGACCTTCCATTAGCTGGTTGTCACTTCCTTTCACAGGCAAACATTTTTGTGTCCTGAGCCAATAGAACCACAGTGCACATGTGGGTACAAATGTGACCATAGCTTGTTCAGAATAGGGGCAGCATAACAAGCTGTAGAACTAGAGTTTTTGTAGGGTCACTGGCGCTTTCTCCGGTGACAGATGAATCTTTACCTTTAAACTTCAGGTAGTCACAGGGCGCGTGTCCTGGCTCCCCTGCCCTTCTTCCCCCTGGACCCCCAGTCTCTACACCCAAAATCTCATGCAGACGCCGTGTAGCTGGGGGTTTATACTCCTTCAAATTAAGCACATTCATACAGTAGAAAAATTATTACATACAGAAAAGTATCAACTCAGGATAATAATAATGACAAATCCTGTATTCACCTTTACATCAGCTAAATTTAACTATTGCCTCCATAAAACATTTAGAGATCCAAATCAAGGAGATTCATATAAATATGCTGATTTAAATAATGTATTATACTGTATTTGTTGTATTCAAACAGATGTTACATGAATTCCTGCTCATTTGGCACAGTTTACCCTCAAAATGTCACTAATGTAAAGTGAAGGTTTAAGCAATCAGACTAACAAAACATATATACTGTATATATATATAATATATATATATATAAAAATATGATATATAATAAGATAAACCTGACCCTGACCCACTACCAGGGCAGGAGGAGAAATGAGACATGTTTCAAAACCAGCACACTTCCAGTATTCATTATGATTCAAAGCATATGTCCTCAGTTTATCATCAGAAGAGGCCATCATGTTCTCACGTTTTTATATTTGGGTTGCACAATTAAATGTGTCTAGTGTTGTAGTTAGTTTGGCTTGTGCTGTGATGATGGAGAATGAATTCACTGTAAGTAACAAATCAAATACCTTCTTGATGTCCTTGTTCTTTTTAATTGTCCACAGACCATCTGACAGCTTATCAAAGTATTTCCTTGCTTTAGGAGCCGCATCCAACATGTGGCTGGGAGGAACACCAAGAACCTCTACGATCTTATTCATCTGGTCCACCTGCGCATGCACACAATCACACACACAGATACAGGGTCTTTGAGTGTGCAAACACCAGCTATAACAGTTTCCAACAGTTGAAGAAAATCTTACCTAAACTGATTGTGGAAAAATAAGATAAAAGGTAATGTGAACAAATTAATAATACTGCTATTTCGTCGTCTAATAAATTGGATTTAACCATATTTAGACTTTTGACTGATTGCTACTTCAAACTTTGTTCTTGTTTAAGACCAGCTTGCAATCTGTTAAGGACACCTGCATGAACAATATCAACTCTGCCTTATACTTTATCAACAAAATAATAGAGTGTTGCATTCATTCTGCACTGTTTGTGTGCTTGTTGTCACAGTTGTGCATTTACCTCATTGGAACCGCTGAAGAGAGGCTCTCCTGTGTGCATCTCCACCAGGATGCAGCCAAGAGACCACATATCAATGGCCAGGTCATACGGCATACCCAACAACACCTCAGGAGAACGGTAAAACCTGCTCTGGATGTACTGGTAGATCTATGAGGAGAAGGGGCACAAGGAATAACAGTTACATGTGAAGCAAAAAGCGTTTGTTAATGCATTTCCATATCCAATCTGTTCACTGAATTATTAGCTAACCAAAGCAATTACACCAAACACAGTGTGTAGGGGCTGTGTACACCAAATCAACTGGCTTACTCATTTTAATATTTAGTGTAGAAAGGATAATGACTAATTTTCCATTTTCTTTTTCATGTGAGCAATAGAATCATCCGGCTGGGTAATTTCCCCTTTTATGTGCTATGGATTATAAGTCTGTTGCTACAATTCGAATAACATTTAAAACTCACAGAACATACGTATCACCACTGTTGTTTTAATATCTGTCCACAGCATGGCTCTGTGCTGTCATTCAGATTAGCAGCTGACGACATATTGTCGATCAAACAGTTAATCGCTTTCACGTTCATTTTTTTTTAATACAGAAGCATTATAGAACTGATATTTTTATTATTTCAGATATGATATCGATTGGAAAGTTGATGAAGTGAATAATTTTGGGTGAGGAAAAGTCTTACCAGGAGCTCTGGTAAGTTTTTGATGCTGGTTACCACTGCTAACGCCACTTCTACCACTTAGATACAAACATACTTTTACCAGCGTGCACTGTCAATCATTCAACTAGATGATAACAGCTTTGAGCAGACCCTGTGTTAAGGCAGTATGCTTTATCTGACGCAGCCTGTTTAACCTGGTTAGAGGTGAGACAGATTATTGGAAAGAAAACAGATCTTGACAAAGAAATTTAACCCTACCACATTTTAACAGATCCAGGCGGATGCGCCTGGTGGAGTGGCATAGTAGGAGAGACAAAAATTTTGTGATTGTTGGCAGTTGAAACCACATTACACCTCCTTCACCAGTGTATGATCAAGTTAATTTTGGCCTTAAGAGAATCAGATTTAGACTGTTTATTAATGTGACATAGATGAAGATCTAGTATACTGGATGGGGAAATCTGACTTAAATTAAAAAAAAGAGTTTAGATGTTTTGATTAGCTTCTTGATAAAGTCTACAATCAATAATTTCCTACTAAAATTCTGAATTAAGATTTAAATTTTGGGGAAATCTAAACACCCAGAATATGTCTCCAGTTTAATAGTCCATATTTATTTTATTAGTTTATTGATTTGTTTATTTGTGAAGGGACAACAAATGTACAGCACCTATAAAAAGTACTCACCCCCTTGAAATTCCTGTTTTTATCGTATTGCAACAATAAATCACAATATATTTAAATTGGTCCACTGTGGGTAAATTTAGAGTTGTACCAAACTCCTTCCTTTTCTGACATTTTAGATACACGTATATCTATACTACAGTCAATTGAAACTCACTGACCACGCAAAGCTGATTTAATGAATTACGTGCAACTAAATAATTATTGGTGCAGCCAATTAAATATGAAAGGCGATTATATCCAGAGACAATTATTCTGTGTTCAATAATCATAGCGCCTCCCTTATTCATCATAACACGGCTCTATGATTCTGTAAGCTGTTCTGTCAGGGCCATAGCCACTGGTAGGCTCACCCAAGGCAAATTGGTCCCAAATGGGGGGCCAAGCTTAGTTCATCTGAGCAAAAACCCATATGAATCAGACTCCATCATAATTCATGAGTGTACCTGGTACCAGAACAACTTGCGTAAAAGATCAGTAATTACATTTATGGTTTTATCATTGGATCTGTGCCTGCAAGTTGACACTCAATGACGACAGGGGCAAATCTCACCACTTGGTGGTGAATTGGATCAAATGATTAGTTAACTGGAAACGTCTGGCAGAGGCCCCAGTCTGAATTCTTTTACTCACTACATTTGCATATGGGGGTGGCTTTGGACAAGGAATCTGAGTGGTCGCTGTTCAAAGGCTCCATTGCTGAAGTGGCCAGACTGTGCTGTGGTCAGAAATTTGTTGGTGATAAGGCTGAAGAAGGAAGCTTTTTTGGGGACTTTTGATATAGCAGATAGATATCAGCAGGCCAGAAGAGGAGTTTGAAAGAACTTCTTTGAAGCTGGAAAAAAACCCTTCTCATTCACAAACTAAAATGACTGAAGAAGGGGAAGCTGGACTGCTGTCCTTAACTAAGGATATAGTTTGCTGGAGGAAGTAATGCTTTGAGGAAGTCCTGAACCCCACCAACCTGACATGACATCCTGCAGTGTCATGTCAGGACTTACACGTGAGGACAGTGTGAGGAGCTCCGACGTCACAAGCTCAGAGTATAACTGTTTGCATTTAGAGGGGCTAACTGAGGTCTTCGTGACATCTAATCAGGATGTCCCTTCTTCGCCTCCCTAAGGAGGTGTTCCATGCACAACCAGCTAAGAGGTGACCAGGGCCAAACCAAGAATACAATGGAGGTATTATATATCCCATCTAGCCTGGGAATGTTTGGGAAGGAGCTGGAGAACGTGCCCAGGGAGAGAGAAATCAAGGCTGCTTTGCTTGGCAATCTGCCTTGGCGACCAGATAAATGATCTTTGACAAGCGGTGGAAAATAAATAGATGGATGGATGGATGATCATAATAAATTTAGACCAATATGTAGAAACTTGTTTTCACTTTGACATGAGTTTTTTTTTCTGTTGACTTTTTTTAGGTATTGTATTATAACTATGATTATTATTAGCTAAGACCTAAATTTCAAATGAAGTCCCAAGGGGAGTACACAATGCAAAGCATTTAAATTCAATTTACGCTTTCTTCAATTGATCTGATAAATCCATATAATGTAAGACACATTTTTCAGTGTTGCTCACTCTTTGTCCAAGCTGGCAGGATGATCCAAAGTCGACTATCTTGATGGCCGATCGCTTGGGGTTACATAACAAGATGTTCTCTGGTTTCAGATCGCAGTGGATGATTGACAGCTCTGGAGTGGCAAGGAATAATAATGCTGTGGACAAAGTTAGATTATTATTATTTTTGTTTGTTTCTGAAAATCATCCTCACAGGAAAACATAAATAGAGACAAGACATGAAAAGAATAACCCTATGACCAAAATGACTGTTAATATGGTGCAAAAATGAAAATAGTAGAGCGTGACTTGACTGTCCGAACCTGAAAGGATAGAGTAGAGTTTTATTTACGGACCGTGTTTGTGTCCATGAGACAGAGCTTTGATTCCAAACTGTCCGTACAGTGTGAATTCAAAACGCTCTGTGCTGTATCGGACAGGTTTGGACTCTTGATACCAAAAAGTTGGACTACAAATTGGATTTGGAGGGCATTTTTGGATTTCAGGATCCAGTTGGATTCAAAACTTCAGCCTCAAGTTCAAACTCTAGTGTCTTTGTGTCTGTGTGTGTGTACTCACCTGTACAGAGCTGCTGTGCAAACTTCCTTGTGAGGTTTAGTGAAACTCCTCTGAAGTTGGTGTTCCTCAGCAGATCATACAGATTGTAACTCAACAACTCAAACACCAAACACAGATGGTTCCTGAACATAAAGTGACGCTTCAGGTGCACTACAGCCACAAGACACACACATAAAACAGGAAGTATATGAGATAAACACTCCGCAATGACATAGCAGGATGTGCAATATTTATTTATACACTTAGACCCACCATCCACTATAGGCCCATCATAAACTTTTATGGGCCTATAGTGGTGTAGAAATTACATCCCACAGCTAAAAATGGATAATTAGACCCTAATTGTCCGTACACCGCATAAACAGTGCCCCCCACAGACTCACAGTGCGATTTTATACAGACGGACTTCCTAAAGTGGGTGTGCTGCTAATGAACTGGGTGTGTTTCTCCTGACATGGGTGTGTTTCTTCTGTTGTGAATGTGTTTCTCCTGATGTGGATATGTCGCCTCTGACATGGATATCAACAGTAACAAAAGCCAGGAAAGGGCTCTGTACAAATAATAGTTCTAATTATAGCGTAACTGATCTTGCTATTGATCAGCGCAGATAGCATTGTGCCAACTAAGCACTTCTCTTCAGCTGGCAACCAGGCACTGGTCATTACAAATATTGCAAAATGAAAAAAAAAACTTTCTCTATTGTCTTTTTTTTGTAATACCTGGAAGTTGAGAGATAGGGTTTCCATGCTTTGTGACCCTGAACCGTGCAAACTTGATTTATCCTGAATCTCAGTCAAAAGTCAAAATTCCAGCGTCTAAATGCGAGCCAGAGGCAGTCCTGTCAATAAGCCTACGTAAATGAAAGTGTGTCATTTATCTGTATGAAGACATTTGTACTATTTCTTTAAAGCTTACCCCAAAGTGTCACATGTCAGTGCAATATGTGTCTGTTGTATTGTATGTGTACATCTTACCAATGTAATATTTCATCTCAGTGTCATGCTTGTTCATGAGCTCCAGGAGGCGTAGTTCGATCTGTGCCTGGTTTAGAAATGCCTTTTTGTTCTTAATGATCTTAATGGCAACCCATTCCTGTTCATGGTGGTCGTAGGCCTTCACCACCTACGGGGATATAACAACACATTTCACCATCAGTTTTGTTTCATAAGAGAAGTTCAATGGTATGTTGTATTTTTATTTTATTAGCTTTTCAAATCCATAGAATGTACAGTAATGCCCAGAAAACATTTATATTTGTCAAATAATCTACAAATTTAAAAAATGAATTGATGCTGTAATTGCTTGTTTTATTTTTGCAATGTTATTATTGATAATCTGTTGACCAATAAAAGGAGCATGAGAATATTAAATGCACGAGGAGGAAACTAGAAGGACCTAAATCACCTCTGCCACATTTGTCAATGAAAGAGATTTAATCAAGAAGAAGAAAGTTTTACCTGTCCGAAGGAGCCTTTGCCAATCAGTGAGTCTATCTCATAGCGGTCCAGCCACTTCTCCCCATTTTTCACAATATAGTCATAGTTATCGTCATCATAACCGTCATTGTAGACTTTCCTCTCCTTCTTGGTGCTGCTATCCTCTGGAGGGACCTGCTGGGCCCGTCTCTTCTTCTTAGTGTAGTACACCTATTAATGGACACAATGGATTTCTAACTCTGAATCATGCAAGATCAAAATAAACGCTTACAACAACCTATATATTCAATCATTGCATTTGTACTAAGATGTTCCTTCTCAAGCTAATGTGCTCACTGATTAACTGACTAAGAGTTACAATGGGTGTTACAGCACTGTTGCTTCTTCAAAATTGCACTTTTATATTGTATTTAGAATTGTAGGACTGATAAGACATACAGATTTGTAGGAAAATATGAGCATATTTTAAATTTAAGTGATGCTGTTAAATTTGGACTGGGGTTTCTAAAATGTTCAGCAGTAAACACCAGTGCTCTTAGTGGAGATTGTTACTTTTACTGTTAGAGTCTGGAAAATGGTTAATAAGAGTAACAAATAAGAAAGATACTGAAAAACAACTTATCAAAATGTTTTTTTTTAAGACAGACGTGAAATATATATATAATATATATAACAAATATAATCACAATTCATACCTCATTGATGTGCTTGTAAGTCTTGATGAGGTCAACAGAGAGTTTCCTCAGTGGAGCACTGGCAGGGTCTCTGAAGCTTGGGGGGATCCTCCGCTGGAGTATGGTCATATCAGACAGCACCTACAGGCACAAACATATGCATCAATGTTCTGCTCAATAATTGAAAAAGTATCCCCACGTGGCAGCCACATCCACTGCTGGTATCAGCATCAGGTATAGTTGCATTAGTCATGTCAGTAATATTACTTGCAGTATTGACATTTCTGTGGCAGACTCCCACTGTTTTTGCTCTTCCTCCCACTGTCTTTCTCATGGACTTTCTGATTTTTATATTGACCATTTCCCTGTAGTCTTGACATCCGCTTTTGGACCAGGACTGGTGGTTGCATCTGTTTAGACTGGCTCTGAGCCAACTATAGCTGCAAATGTTGCTGTGCATAGTTTCCTCACACCTCCAAAGACATTTAGCTTAGGTGCATGGAGGCATCTAAATAGACCATAGCTGTGAATATGAGTGTGACTGAGTTGTTTGTCTCTATGTGTCAGCCCCGTGATAGGTTGGCCACCTGTCCAAGGTGTGCCCTGCCTTTCACCCAATGACTGCTGAGATCGGCTCCAGGCTCACCACCGCGATCCTAACATGGACCAGTAGAAATTAATTAGACTCTGCTCAGGTAGCTCAATAATCTTTTGTTGGGCACCTGGAAAAAGTGAGTTTGAATTTAAATTTACTGGCACAGTGGCCCAAAACTCCAGCAGCCACATTTCCACTGTAATTTCCACTATAATACTACACCATTTACTTATTACTTCTACATTATACTTTCAATGAAGAGCTGAGCAGGAGCACACATTTTAGATCAATTAATTTAGGACTCACTGCAAATTCGTTTGTTTGATTTTATGAATTTCTGTAAGAATGTTGTGTTGCAAAAATGTTTTCATTGTGCAAATTCCCAAAGTTCCCAGTTAATAAAGTTAATGATAACGATAATAATATATAATCATATTATGTACGGTAGCGTTGTGACTACTACCCCCAGTGGTGACAATGGTTAATCAATTATTGTTTGTGAAGGAAGTGAAGCTATTGATAAAGGAAATTGTTTAAAATGTGCATGTCTAATGTCAATGTTTTACACTTTAAGTCTCAACATTCCTCCTTAACATGTATTAAAAGGTGAGGGTAATATAAATAAATAAATAGTTTGAAGTAGTTACAGTCTCACACATTACATATTGTGGACTGGACTCTAAATTAACAAAATCTTGGTGACAACCTTTCTTCATTCAATGAATCCATTTCGCAACAAAAACTGTGCAGCCATCGTCCAATCAGAAATACTGAAGTCCTCTAATTGAGGCTGACTGGCTGACAAGTTAAATTGTGGTAATATTGTTTTTTATGTTATTTGAGCTGTAATGCCAGCAGCATGTGGGAAATACAAAAACACAAATTATCTTCCAAGATATAAACTGATACAAATGACTGTTCTTAATCCTCCCTGTTATATTTTGCATTTCACTTCATAGCACGTTGCTGAATGATGCCAAAGATATCTGCAGAGACCAATTCACCGAGCTGATGGCAAATGGGATTGGAAGATTTTGCTCTGAATATGCTGGGAGTTTCTGGCTATGTTGAGGAAATGTGGCCAGCCTATGATTTCACAGTTTACATGACTGCTTTGTCTAGCTGCACATGTTTTGTGACCATCACTTATATATATATGTATATTAAAAAAAAGCCTTTCTCTTTTGTCATCAATTAAAGGGAACGTCAATGTCAAATACCATTTTTGTCATGGCATGAGCATTTTTATTCTAACTGACAATAATGACCCTTCATTCCAATGGACTGTATGTTGACTTAAAGAATATCTAATTTATGATCTATCTTTACCTTCAAATTTCACTCCACATGAAAAAGCATTCTGTAGATTGTGGTTACACTACACACTACTAACTACTACACTCAGACCATTACCACAGATCAACTGAGCCATTAAAGAAGCTACACATACCCTTTCAACAATATCCAAAATTCTAGAATTTTCTTAAATGTTAATGGATACATTTACTGGTGAAAAGAAAATGTGGACAGATTCCCCTGCTAGTGTGTCCTTGTGCATCCAAATGAATGTTCATAGCAGGTTCTCCAATTTATATTCTTCCACATAGATACATAAATCAAAACTGAAGAATCAGCCAGTTAATATAAAAGAGATGTTTGTCACCCTTTAATACCTGTGTTTCAGCCTCTGCTAGTTTATTTACGTGTGCAGGATTATTTCACTCATAGATGTCTGCAGAGCAAAAACATATCTACTGTCCAGCCAACTTTGTGTGTTGTTAGTAAAAGGCTCACTGATCTTTGTTTTGAAATTAAAATGTGTAATATTAATTAATCAAATAGTAAATTAATAAATCTTGTTGAACACTAATCAGTTCCATTACTTTGCAAAACATTTTAAAAAGAAATTGCCTAAAGGACACACTCTAGACAAGATCCTTCAAAAACAGCTGAACATGAACAGACGTTGAGGTGAATTGTACAAATCCTCATCACCTCATCTGAATCAATGTGGTACTTTTTCTCATATAGACCAAGTTAAAGGCATCCTCTCTTTGGTGTCTGTATGATTCTCATCATAATATGGTGAATCGGGGCTAGAAGCAGAAGTATTAACTTATTATTAAAATATTTTTTATATGGAATTAAAGTATAACTTGATTAGATAATCTTGTGTTCCAGGCTCCCTTGTTGCACTGAGTTTATTCTAGTATTTGTATTACTTTTCTTTTGTAGAAATAAAAAGAATAAGTTTATAATCTCAGAACTTTTTTCTTCATATATTTGTAGCCTTTTCTCCGAAATCTGTCCTTTTTTGTGCTTATAAATTGATGAGTTTTATTCACACAAATGTGTGAGTTTTGTCTTGGGAATTTACGCCTGCCCTAACCTGCTGTAAGAAAAACCAAAACAAAAAGAAAAACTTGGCCTAATTCAAAGTTACAATACTGTGATTCAATATTACAATATGTTACTAGTTAAAAAGTCTAAAGTTGTGTCTACAAATTATCATCTTTTTTGCTCTATAATAAAACACTTGACAAAATGACTTTTCCCCCAGCCTTTGGTGTATGTGACTGCATTTCTGCATGTATGCACGTGTCTATGTTTGTCTCTATCTGTGCAAGTGTGTGTATGGTACCTGCTGCTGCTCGGCCATGGAGTGGATGGAGCTGAAGGAGGGGTGTGTATGTGTGTGCTGGCTGGTCATGGCTGG
>OMNV01006981.1:10779-46458 GCA_900303265.1 Brotula barbata
AAGTGAAGAATGAAGCCCGGGTCAATACCAACGGAGGAGGAGGAGGAGGAGGAGGAGGAGGAGGAGGAAGAGGAGGAGGTGGGCGGACATCCTGAGTTGCTTCCACCTGAGGAGAAAATATGAGTTCAAAACATTAGTTCTTTCTTTTCTGATTTCTTTGCTACAAACTGGGTATTGTTGGGAATCACCGGTTGATGAAAAGCATGTGACATATACTTTCACATAATTCATGTCTTGCAGAAACATCCCAGGATTTGTTTTATATAAACTATTAATAATAATAATAATAAGAGACTTTTATTTATACATTTGTACATTTCTCAACAACAAAGTGCTTCACAGACAAAAGATGAAACCAGACAAGAATATGAGCGAAGAGAAGTAAAACAACAAAACAATCAATAAAAGTGAAGAATAAAATAGAATACTGAAATCAGTCAAACATTACCAGAAGCTTTCTTAAAAAAAGGTCTCAGAAGAAATGTAAAAGAGGCTAAAGCTTTAGTATAACTGAGTTCAGATAGCAGGCAGTTCCAAAGTGTAGTCACCCTTGGCCACAGACTGCAATCTAGGGAAGTTTCAGCAGGGCTCCATCTGTAGATCGCAGTAGTCAGGGGTTGCATACCAGGTCACCAACTTGGTGAGGTACTTGGGAGCAAGGCCATTTAAAGTTTAAAAAATGAGCAATAAAATTTTAAAATCTGATATGGTAATGGCGCTTTGTCCTGGAAATTAGTCAAGCCAAAGCAGTTTGAACCAACTGAAGACGTTGGAGGGAGCCCTGGCTGATACCAGAGTAAACTGCGTGGCAGTAGTTGAGTCTAAAGGAGATGAAGGCATGAACAAATTTTTTGAAGGTCAACATTTGATAAAAAAATTATCTAATCTTGGAAATTATCCTCAACTGGAAGAAGTTGGTCATCAAAGCCAAGGTTGACATCAAATATTACTCAAAGATTTCCGGCAGCCTTAGTATTATAGTATCTAGATAAACCACTGATATTAGCTCCAAGAGAGCCACTGGAATTAGAGAGAACTAAACAGAATACAGAATAAGAGTAAGTAATAGCATGATTAGTAGAGGTGCAAATTTTAAAGGAAAAATTTTGATTTTGTTGTATTCCTTTGTGTTTATTGTGTAATATATAAAGAAGCTTCAGGTTTACAAGAACTGTAGTATAGTAGTGGTATGAATCAGAGGTCAGTTGTTTTGAGTTGGTTCCCTCATTTGTGTTAAATGTGCCCAATACCCTCTGATTGGAAACACATGGAGGGTTTAATTTAGTTTGGCAAGCTAAAGAGATCAACAAGCATTTCCAAATAATGCACTACAACAGTAGCCTAGAGAGCAACAGAAAGATGGAGACCACTGGATAGATGCTGTTGCTGACAGCCTTGCTGCTACGCTTGGTGTGAGATTTTTGTTTTGTTCACATTTTCAGATGTTTTTCGATATTTCGTTGACATTATGCCATAAAGATTAAACTCTGAACATACAGTAAAAGACAATAGAGCGTATTCCGAGTAATTCAAGGCATTTCAAAGTGTTTCAGCAGGTCACAAAGTGGGGGTGTCTGCATCTTTGTAACCAAAGCTTGCTTGTTAATGAGACACACTGCTCTGCTCATCTTGAAGTCTGCAATATTAAGCCATACTCATAAAAGATATCATCAAATTGTCACGTGAAAAGCAAATACCATCATCTAATGCCCTCTCTCATTCATGTATGCAAGTTACCACCACTTTCTACCCATTGAATAGTAATTTAACAAGTAAGGCACATATGATTGGTACAGAAATATCTGCACAAGTGAATACCTTATATTTTCCACGGGTATTGTGCTTAAAACTGCCTCTTGCCCTGGTGTAATTTTTGGCGATTTGCTTTATATGTGCTGGGAGTCCCTGTTGCGTCTTGATGCTTTTTTCTTTACAGTTCCTCTCTCGTCTTACCACCACTTTTGGCAGTAGAGCTGTTCTTTTTTACGCTCGGGAACACATAGGCACATTCTTTAATTGTGTATGTGGACAGTTCGTTATTATTCCCTTATTATTACGTATGAATCCTTCGGCTATAAATTTAGGCTTTCTTTGGTGAGTGTCCACATCACTGTTTCTATTGCAATCCAAACAGGCTCTTAAATATGCATTACCTTATTGACATCTCCATTGTCATTGGCTGTCGGCTGCAATGAGCCTTCAGATAACGCCACGGTAATGGGATTCCAGTGTGCTAATCAAACAGTGACAGTGACTTTATAAATTAGCTGAGATTACAGTGGCAGAGATTTAGTGTGGCACAATGCATTTACATATTAATTCTATGAAACTCACACACCTATTCCCAGATCCTCTATGTAGGCTTCAGCTCTTCTTTTAATAAAGCTGTGCCCAACCCCGTTTGATAAGCTTATAAACGACCTGCAACTTTCTCTACAACAGGAAGTAGTATTTGAAAGTGGTTCTCAGACCCTGTGCTCCTCAGTAGTTTTCCACAGGTCTATGTATTCTCATTTCTCCTCTACTCACTGTACATCAACAACTCTACCTACTAGAGTGACTGTCAAACGTTTTATGTCTGTGGATGATCCCAACTTAATCTGTCTCATCATAAATGGTAAAGAGTCTTCTTACTGGGAGTCATCTGGTGTTGTGGTGTGGAGCATAAAATCTGGAGCTGAAAACAGAAAACTGAGCCGATAGTCAACTTCAGGGGGAAGCACACCCAACTCCCCACCTTGGTAATACAGGACATGATATTCTGCAGCGCTGAGTCTCACAAATTCCTTGGCACAATCATTCAAACCTAAATTGGGACAGGGACATATTCCAAATCACCAAGGCCCAGCAATGCTTACACTTCCTGCAACAACTGAAGAATTTGAGGCTGTCACAAGTTCTGTTGGTCTGGTTCTATACCATGATCATTGATTCAGTCATTCTTCCTCAATCTGCATCTGTTTTGATACTGCAGCAACACATTGCCAATGCAGTACTGCCTGTCAAAGTAGTATGACAATCAACTTAGACTGTATCTGGTAAAGTTAAACAGCAAAACATTTTGTTGATAATTGTGAGATATTACCAATAATTGAATTTTGATGCCCTGAAACATTTTTCATTATGCTAATGAGGTGTATTTTTTTTCGTTGTTGTTTAGTTTATAACTTTTATAACCTGAAAGTTTATAACTTAATTGGTCATAGCTGGACAATAGTATAATGCTGTAGTAATTAGATGATTAGATGTAATCAGATAATTAGATTTATAATTTACACTAAAAATAAATCCTCTCCATATTCTGTGAATTTCTTTTATTGTTTGATCACTTGAATGTTGGACCAGACCAATTATAGCTGCACAGTAGTGTACAGCTAAAGTTGCACTGGCTATTTGAGATCTTGTTAAAGTGAGGTTAACATGATATTTATAATGATTCTGACTTGTATAATAATGCTGTATCTATGGACTGAAGTTGACTTTTATCTATTAATAAACTGCTGGATGTTGTCAAACACTTTTTTTTTTTTTATTGAACTAATGTTATTCCCAGTCTCCTACATTATGGGAAAAAGGTGGTTTCATGGCATGCATTCATTCCAGATACTTCACATTTATAATGAATAAACAGCTCGGATTAATTTTGTTGTTGTGCCCTTACCTGGTACTCTAAGTAAGAAATAGCCTGAACTCATAAAAATAAAATAGCCTGCACTACTAAAAATTGGTCTTGTGCTAGTACTTTTTTTAGGGCACTGGTGCCATGCACTAGTAAGGGTAAAAGTTAGCCTGGAGATCTGGACTGTGATACAACTGGATTATTCCAAGTATAATGCGAAGACAAAAACCTTTACCTTTCCCAAAGGAAAGGCAGAGGAAACACACACTCTTACTTTAATCTCACTATAGTGAAAACATTCTATCTGCTAAACTCCTGAAGCCCCCTCAGGAACAAATTTTATATTGCACACATTGCAATATCACTGCATCATGAAACCATTACAGAAGGCAGACTTATTGATACAGTAGTACCTTTTCAATGTTGTTTCTTGTTATATTATGCATATAACGCTCAACACGCACATTTGGAGTAGCAGGTAACAAACTTCGTCAAATTAAGTGCTATCAATCTAATTAAAGATGGCTGCAACAGCAAAAGCCACATATAGCTACTAACGGCTCAACACATAAAATACAAGTTGATTCTTTCAGGCACATACTGAAACTCTTGAAACTCTGCTATAATGTTTAAGACGACTACTACTACTTATCGTCCAGTTGCACTCAATTTAACCCTTCTTGAATAACCATGACCTGGATGACTGAGAACATCTACAGATAGCTAAGACTTTTCTTGCGTTCAGCTTTGAATTGCACTGTGTTCATCTGCTGTTGTAAACTCCCATTATGAATATATTTTGTTCATTCTTATTTTTAAACAAATTATACTGTAACATTTCTTTAGAACTGAATGGTCTGACAGTAGACCACAGGTGTTACCCAATAAGTTCAAGTGACATATTAATCATGATAGAGGCTTTATTTAAAGACCATTTTACTACTATTTCAATGATTTATTACAGAGCATGTTTCTATATATACTGTATATTCACTGTTTACAGGGTTAGATTTACAGGGTTAGGGAACTTCTTTATTTCTAATGCCAATGTTTTGTGTTGCTTAAGGACTTTGTAATGATACAGAAAGCTAACAGCCCATGATGATGGGTCCATGACAAGTCCACTAGATGGCTACTGCAGAAACAAGGAACGTCCAAGAAATCAGTGGTGTGTCAGCACTTATGACAAGACATTATGCTAACAATGTAGCGGAATCTTAGTGCGGTAGCTGAATGTTTGAATATTTGATTGAAAAACAGCAAACACAGAAAACCTCAAAATGGATAACTGGGACCAGCCCTACTTCTGTCATTTACAGTGTGCAGAATGACAATGCAGGACTTAAACGTACTGTAACAAGTGTCTCTTTGTAAATTATGATGTGAAAATTGCTTGTCAAACTAAAGCCATGTTGTGCTGCACGTTATGGATTGTCTCAGCACTTTCTATGTGCATAATAACATTGTGGATATTATTATGTCTTTATGTAGGAGGTTGATACGGTCAGTGTATACAGTAGACACTGTACTCTCTATCAGGCCGAAATTTTTTTTTAATGTCAGAAATAGGGCCTTCCATTACAGAAACATCTATTTCAGACATCGCATCTCGTCAGCAAAAGGCAAAGATAAATGTTGAGTGATTGTACCAAAGGCTTCTGCAGCTGTAGTAATATGTTGGTATGTTTCTCAGAGAATAGCCTTCAGAAATGTCTTAAAAGACATGGCCAACCACAGATGCGGCATCTAACGAACCTGTACAGCGAAAAATATTGTCTTTTTTTCAAGAATATCGTGGGAAAAGTCTCAGTCGATCACAAGACCCAGGATTGTGGAAATATCAGTGATGAGATTTCATCAACCGACATGATTCTAATTGAGTCGTCTAGCAAGTTTATCGGGCGCTGCAAGTAAAAATTCTTCTTCTGTTGAGTGTATAAAAGGAAAAAAAAACAGCTCAGTTGTCAAAGGAAACAGGTAAACACCAAAAATCTGACATGGCCTGGCTTGAGGATCCAAAATACAACTGGCTTTATTCAACCTCTTACCGCTTACTTCCAACAAGACATATTTTGTATCAGTACATATCCTATAATCCTAGTAATTAGCCAATTCAAAGGTTGTCCCCCAGGCCTGAACAAATCCTGGGGAAAACGCTAGATGTGTATAAAAGGGAGATATGGGCAGGGTCCTCTGTGTCTGTGTGCAGAAGGGCATTATGGACAACGTCCCCTCCGTCTCTGTGTGTGGGATGATGTTATGACCAGTGAACTCTCTGTCTCTGTATATAGGAAGGTGTGGTGGACAGTGTCCTGTCTTGAGTAGGCAGGTGTAATGGACAGTGTCCTCTTTTGGTGTAGGAGGCCGTTATGCACTGAGCTCTGTCCTGTTTACATGCATGACAAAGACAAAATATCTGCCTGGTACTGAGGAATGTGCTGCTGCCTCTTTAAGAGGCTGAGAGGCACTCAGAGCACTTCCTCACTCTGACACCTCTCTTCTTGCAGCGCCATTGGTCAGGGCCTCCTCCTTTGCTGTCAGCTGATTTGCTGCTGGTATCCATGGGCTGGCAGGCCAGTACTCTATAAATAAACCCAGTGCTGTCTCAGCAACCAGCCTCCTACAATCCTTGTTAGCCACTTCTCTCTCTCCTCTTGCTCTAACCCAGTAGCCTCTGATAGCAGTTCTCCCTCTCAGCAGCACAGGAACATTTTCTCCCCTGGCAACCCAAACCACCATCTCTCAGCACTATCCTCCCCATTTCATTTCATTCCTACTTTATCAAATCTCTTCACTTCTGTATCTGCTTTGACTTTCCCACTCACCCATTTACTGTTTGATCAGATGACTGCATTAAATCCATCCTATTTCTATATCGACAGACCAGTTAGTTAACCATCAGTCAGTTCTTCCGTTCCATTCAGTGTACACAATGTTAATCGCAACATCACGGAACAGACAACACTAAAGTGAACAGAAAAATAGGATGAATTTCTCAACTGCAAACCAAAAGCTACCAAGATTACAACTGTACTCTCATGACTCATTTATAACACAAAAGACTAACACAGATAAGCAGGTGGATGGATAGGTGAATGGATGGATGGATAGATATGATTACTACCAACACACAGCATCAAATCTTGTGCTTTAAGACAATGAGGCATACTTGGCCACCTGCTGATTACCTTCACATTTGCACGCCCTGCAATGAACAGAGAACTGGTGAGGCGGAATCAAGAGAGAGAGTGGCCATATATCACATTACAAGTCTAAAAACCTTAAACCAGTTAAGCCAATCAAAGTAAAGTATGCCAGAAAAGTGCTGGGTAGAAAGATTCTCGAAGTAGCCTCCGAAATCAGCAAGCAAATGTGACGTACAATACAACAGCGTGTGGAAAAAAAAATGTGTGACATTTGGAAAAGCACTTGTTTGGTTAGATTACATACAACCAATAATTATTGCAATTATTACTAAAAGCAAGAGTATAGCTTTTTGCTTTGTATGATTGCATCAATTAACAATTTGAGATATAAAGTTGTTTTTCTCTTAAACGATAAGTTACATAAGTCACAAATGAGACTGATCCAGATTCATACATGGATCACTATAAGGTACATGAACCCATTTCATTTTTCATTCTTTATCCTTTGCTGCTATTTCAGCATTTAAAATTCCCTATTCAACAACTTCCATTGGGATATATAATCACTGGAATAACTGGAAATAAACAGCAGCCAGTCATTTTATTTCATTATGTCACCAAAGAACACAATCAGACCTGTACTGGATTTGAACGGTTTTGGTGTGTATTTCTATTGCTTTAAATATAATAATTATTTCCTCAGTCACTTTAGTGACTCGCAATCCTGTGCAGAAACATGCATATAGACAAATTTTCCAAAAATTTTCAATGTTTTAACAGAAAGTGTTGGCTCACATTCAGTCCATCATACATTAAGATCCTGTTTACTAATCAGAAATATTTTTTTTGGTTGCACTAAAGTTACAAGATGAGTACTGATCAGGTTTGAGTGTGCTCCAGTTAGGTGAGACTTGTATGAGAGAAAAAGTATGCATTTGTTGTATAGACTGACTCAAAACAAACAGTGTGTGGTTTCTCATATAATCATTTTAACCAGTGCATAATCATTGTTTGACAACGCACATACAGATTGCTGCTTGAAATACTGCCCCCTAGTAGCCGTATTGTTACTATGTCACTGGACAGGGAAGACATCCATACACAATACTAAGGGTGAAAGATGCTGGAAAGTATGACATGTTAATTTTAATTTCATGTCATTGCTGCCATATAATATTTATTAACTAGTTTGTTTAAAATTTTGACAGGAATACGAATACAGAAAAAGAACAATATTTTTGGGGGGCATTTCTGTTGTAGTATGATAGGTACAGTAGAGAGATTAACAGAAAGGAAAGGACAAAGAGAGGGAATGACATGTAGCAAAGGGCACAGGTCAGAATCATACCTGTGCCACTGCGGTATTTGGCATGCTCTCTTCTAGGTCAGCTAGTTTATTAGCAGTAGTAATTTAGTAACACTTTAGTGTAATTTCATATTCTGATTTTAGTTCAAGAGTCAGATTTGTGGACATTCCTTGGGACATTGATTCGGTTCACACTCATTCTCTGTGACCATGATTTGAATGGACATTTTAGGTTACAATAACTGAATGCAGCTAACAAAGTTTTTGTCCCTTACAGCTGAAAATTGATTGTCACAAACTTAAAAGGACGAGCACTTTTATTTTGTCTACAAATGTGCGCATGCTGTGAACCGATGTACAGGGTACATCTGACAATGAGACATGGTCAAATATGTGAATCCAGATTTGTTAAGGTTCAGATCTGATATGGAAACATCCATTAATCTCACTGTGTAGCTCTCTGCAGGCTACAAAAACACAGCCCAAGCAGAAGGAATCAAAACGATGCACATTGGGCTCAAGCGGGATCCACGTGCACGCTGATGCAGTTCACAACTTGCATTATGAAAACAGTATCTGCAGTACTGTGAAGCTGCTCTGCCCCGCAGCAGTGATGCTTCTAATGTTAGAGACTAACACTTTCCAACAGCAGCAGTCATACTGCTGTGCTGCTACGATGTGCCACCAGTGTTAAATAGCCGTCTTGTTGTAAATACCATAATTTTCTCTTAAACATATCAATATCTAAACTTGTTTTGCTGCCATGTTATGAAATGTATTTTTCAATTTCAGCATGTATGCAGTACTCTACGTTCTTCTAGACTTTGAGGTGACAGCAACTAAGTTCAGCAAGTATTTGCTTTTAAACTACTAAGTCAATGAAATACAGCACATCAGCCAAGGCCAATTAAAAAAAGGAAGAGCTCCTATAAACCAGGTACATCCAATAAAAGAAATGTAGAATCTGTTCTGAGTTTTCTTACATTTGCTTCCTATTAATGCCATGGCTGATTAAAGATAAAATACTACCATCCTTTGCATTGCTATAGTCCTATACTTGATGAACTTCATTACCCATTTGTTGACAACACAGCAACCTGGTTTTTGAGTGATTGGCCAAAGCACTCTGTCATACTCAAAAATCATGTCAATCGTTTACTATATCAGAAACTGAACACAATACAAGAAGAGGGCTTGGTTTTAGCTACTTCACTAATGCGTGTCGACTTGAGGGAGTTATTGTAAATAAATCAATGTTACACTGTATTTTCAGTAAGTAAGAGACAGTAGAATTATTACTATGACTAAAATTGATCAATAATGATGAAGTGATTTTTTTGCTATTTCTACTTTATTACGATAGGTCACTTGTCACTTGCCAAAAAAGAACAGCTCTACAAGCCATCAATACATCGCAACACTACATTTTATTATATTCAGGGGTTCTCAAACTTATTTATTAAAGGTCCACTTTCAAATTTTGTATGAGGTCACAGGTCTGGAATACTGCCAGTAAATTGTGCCAACAAAAATCAACATCCATGTTGATTTATGATTATGTACGTTAACTCATTGTGTTGTGTGCAAAAATAGTTCATTTATGATACACACTGGACAGTGAGCGAATAAATGCATATTTCACTCTTTGTTCATCTTTGAATTCTCGATTGTTGATCTACTTTTCAGTTCTTTGTGAACTTTGAGAACAACATGATGCTATCTGACTGATGGTGACAATTTGTTGTCAATGACGCTATGTTATATTTGATTATTTGAAAAATCCCCAAGCACCTCCCCTCCCTAATGCTCCCAATGTTTTGTGTCAAGTTCCACAGAAACTGACAACGAAAGCTGATAAGCCGCCCGATGAAAGTGACTGTGAAGGATGGTTCATTTCCAGATCCGGAACATGGTGTGGAGTTTGAGAAACCCTGAGTAAGGCTTGAGTTACACTCCTACTAGTGTTATACTGTAGCATCACAGGCACAATGGACCAAGATGCTCAGATATTAGCTTCCACTCAGCCGACAAGGTAGTAGCTATGTGCTATGTTTCATGCTAATGTAGCATAAAAGCTTGTTGTCAGGGAAAGTAAACAACAGGGGGGGTCATTGATTATTTAATTTCCAGCGCTGAATCGCACCAACTTTTTTAAATCATTAGTCCCAGCGTCTTTTTCTGCCACAAAAACGTTAAATATCGGCATATATCAGTAAACACATTAGCCTATACGAATATATCAGCGATGGGCCAATATCGGCCGATGAAATTGGCACACCACTATATCAGTCAGGCCCTATTGGCATCTGAGAGAAGCTACTGACTGAGCACCCGCTCTACAAAACAACCGATCAATAACAGCCCCCAATTTCCTTGTTCTTCCAGACAAGACAACATAGTGATACAGGTTGCACAGAGACAGACTGTTGAGATGAACAGGACAGCTATTTAATCAAACTAACCACCATATTAGCTTTGCTTGTTAGCTGTTGACTTTTTAAAAGTTTTGTAATGTTTCAATTATGCTGGCATTTGTCATACATCTGGCATCTGTGAATGGCAAATGGGGTGAGCAGCTGACAACTGGAAAAGGAAAATTAAAAGAAAAACACTACACCATACAGTAGTATTTGTTTCCTTTGCCCTCCCACAAGTAGACCTCATTGTTTACAGACTGCTGCACATACATCAATCATTCTAACACCTGGTGGTGATTAAGAGACTAGCAGTATACCTACAAAAATACTCATCTACATCTAATAATGCAACACAACATGGCAGATTTTCTATATGCCTGTTTTTACATAACATCGATTCCAATATTATTGCATACATTAAAAATATTGCAATGTGATATGCTGGGCTTCAATATCTTAAAATATAAAGAGAAAAGTATTATGTAAGTATTATGTTATTATTATTAAGTACAATTCTTCGTCACAGTACTTTCTTAATCTACTTGACTTAGTGCTAGTCTAATTATGCACATATACTTAAATATTTCAAGCACAACTATTTACCAATATTTTTTGCACCTGTCTCTACGACCTGCTGACAGTTGTTCCTGACATAATTATGGAACTCCCTATTTATTAGCACTTGTGCTTAATCATTCCTAGATTGTATGAGTACTCATTATTTTATTATAGGCATAACAAAAATTTGTTTATTATTCTATGGCTGACACACATAATGTTTACAACATTAATTTCCAGTCTGTCATTAAGGAGTAGTTCTCAAGTTCTCCTTTATTTTCTCTTTTAGAGGCATGGCAGATGGTACAAACTCCAGTGTTTCCCATACCAGTGGACAGGGCAGATTTTTTTTTTTAATCAAAAAAAGGTTTTTGATTACGGAAAATATCTATTGCTGCTGGCTTGTATTGAACAGAAAATGACAACTTTATCTGTGGAGGGATTGTCCTGAAGGCTGTTGTAGCTGTCGAAATATGTCGGGTCTCTGACAATGTTTCTTGAAAAATAGCCAACCTCACTTTCATCTGTCGGACTTTCCAGCTTGGTTGTCTGCTTTGCCTCGCCTTGAAAGTTATCAGTGTAGCATAAAACTTAATTTCTTTTGGAAAAATGCCTTCTAAAACATGGAAAACCAATGATATTTCTTTTGAAGAATCCTGGCAGATAAAAATGTTGTAGGGTTTTTTTCCAAGAAGAGCAAGGGAGAGGCCCCAGTCAATGACAAGGCTGAGGGTTATCAAAATCTCAGAGATGAGATATCATCAACCAAAATGACTCAAGGTGAATTTTCAGCAATCATTTATCTGCTGCTACACATAACAATCCCTCTTCAAGTTGTTTGGATGGTCTGGGTTTGATGCTGCCTAGCTTGAAGATGCAAAATATATTAAGTGGCTTTATTATATCCCTTACATTAAGTTTCCAACATACTTCCTACTTTTGACAAAGAGTTTATTTTTTTGTTAGTACACTTGCTTTTTAATCCTTTAACTCTCAACAGTAATTATCACATTCAAGAGAAATTGATATTATGCTGTATTGCACAGCCTTTTTTTATACGTTCGTGACCACTGTGAGTTTTTTCAAGTTTTGTGGTGTGTTAACTAATTATGATTTGTAGAACACACAACCGATTTAGAATTTAGCTGACATTTTTTCCAAATTCAACAAAATTCCATCTTCAGTTTATTTATTTTACGGACTGGATTCTGCAATGTGAACCATGTTTTCTGCTCAGAAATTATGCAACCAAAGTGTAGCATTTAAAAAGTAGCTGAATTTTACAGTGATGACATTTTCTCTTCAATAGAAAACGGTTCAAAATGTGTATAATGTAGAAATTATTTTAGTTTCAGTTGTGAATAGTTACTTTTAGCCTACATCATCAATTTTCAACAATACATGTAGCTAAAAACACGATTTAAGAACGACAAAACTAAACCACAGCTAGAGTCTTTAAAGCCTTTTCCCTCTGGGGTAAATGCCTGTCAGTAGCTCTTGGACTCAACTAAATCCTGTTGCTTGGCATCAAGGAGGTTTATTTATTTATGCATGTATTTATGTGTTTATTTTTCCATTGATTTCAAAAATCATAAACACCATGAATGAATTTTGTACCTTAAGTTCAGACTCCCACTGTGATAAATATTTACATTATATACAGTATATATTTCTAACCCAAAAGTCCCATTTGGTGTTTTTAGCTTTCATGTCAAGTAATGTTCGATCGATTTTGCCGCCATGGTGCTACAAACAAGCTTTGTACAAGGGAGCATGACCTGGCTTCACATGAAACCAAAACATAAACGTGGAGCCCCTCCCGACTGAGATAAGGCTATGTTGCCAGCATTATCCTGGAAAAGTGGATTACAATGGATGAAACTGAACTTTGGCATGTAATTATATAACATTTATGTTTCAATTGTAACGTGAAAAAATCACTACAGCCCTGTGGTGGCTCTGGTGAGTGTATCACTGAAATGCAAATACCATCATGAGTAGAGATGTTTGACCAATTATCAATCAATTGTGAAGCTTGGTAGCCACAAGGTCAAACCTCTTTTCTTTTAACCTTATCATGTGCTTTTTTCTGAGCCAAAAGGATTTTAGATATAGATGCATTAAGACCACGACCTCAGTTTGTTTATTCCTGTAATACCACCACTGGACTATTTTTCTTTCAATTCAACTTCAGACACAGAGGTCTGACAGAAGTGGAGGAAAGGGACAAAAAGTCTTGGTGCTGCATTTTAATGGAGTTTTTGTTGGTGATTACAATAACTAATACATTACAAACTCAATGTAGGTGAGAAGTCTAGTGAGATTAATCAATACATAAGCCAGTGTACAATCAAACTGGAACTATATGTGGACTTCACTTATTTTGATTGTTTGCTTTCACATACGAAGAAATAAATACCCCAATAATGATGCCTAACGTGTTTTTTTTCTTCCTTAGTATCATTGTAAAGCTAACACTGCCTGAGTTGTGATGCTTTCAGTGTCTTCAGAAAACAAACAGTCCCTATAAAACTTCTACATAGCAGCTGCAACCACCCCCCTGCTATAAATGTATCAAAAACATTTTTAAATTAGACTAAATTGTGTCTTGCTTGTTGTGTCAAGATAAAACTACAAGCAGACAAAAAATTCATGTTTTTGATTTAAAGAAAATGTTTCTCTCAGTTTGTGTGCATTTTAAGGTACATTTATGGCATGCAATAGCAACACAAATTCAATAACATGCATTCAAAAAATTATGTGCTACCAGTTTACCCGTTGCAAGTAAATCATTAGATGCTGTATGGGTTTGTGCAAAATCTACTATGCTGCTCCAAATTTTAAAGAAACCATCTATTTCAAGTCAATCAAGTCCAATGGTGCCACAGAATTAAATCAGACTTCATTTCAATTCACTGCCTTTCGTGGAAGCAGTCCTGATGAAACAAAACTTCCTAAACATAACGACAGAAGCATAATAGAATACTACAATCGTCCAGTTATGTTCATGTTTTAAAAAATTGAGTAGTAACAGTCTAGTACTAATGAAGCATGAAAACTGTTGAATAGGGAGTGTCACAAATGTGTGAGGAACAATTTATTGTCAATGAGTGATACAAGAGACAGACGACTGCAATATATTTATCTATCTTATTAAATTGATCATAGGTGTGAATAGGAGTGTGATAATGTTTTTTTGTCTATGTGTCAGCCCCGCCTTTCACCCGATGATCGCACGGATAGGCTCCAGCCTCACTGGGACCCTAACTTGAATAAGTGGTACAAATAATGGATGGAGTGATGGATTATATGCCTCCTTACCAAAGAAACATATAATGTTGCAGTGATGATGATCAAGATGTGCCCATATGTGACTTGTATTACTCCAATATGTTGCTTTTTGTGATAGTTTGCATATTTGTCTATTTATGTTGTAAAATCCAACCTGAGTCCAGACTTAAGATAACATGTGGTCCGTCAACAAAAAATTATGCAAGCGTGAACTATTTAGCTGTATAAATTGCTCATTGTGCAACTACGTACATCGCTTTGGCTAAAAGTGTCTGCTAAATGCGAATTGTAATTGTAACTAAGAAAACTTTAAATAATGATTCTACCTCTGTTGTAATGACTAACAGATGATTTGTCTGTACATTTGCAATTCATTACAAAATTGATTTTTCTCTCCCCACTAACGAACACCAACCACCAATACTCAACAAAAATGCCAACAACTGTCTTTTAATGTTTCATTGTGTTTGATTTTGCTTGTTGTCCTGCACTAACAACGTGTGTAGTATTTTGTGACATTTTTCTAAAAAGGAGTTATACAAAAAAACTTTAACGGACCTAAAAAAAATACCTACCAATAGCTACCAAGTTCACAACCACCAACAACTACAAATATTGTAAATGTCAAACATCACTGCCTACACAGGTCTATTAATCAAATCTATTATTATTCCTACATTTTCCTCATTGAAAGCTCAGAGCAGATACATCGTTCTCATTTATCTCTCACTATTCCTACTATCTACCTTAATGTTGCCTACTCATATTCAGCACATTCATCATATCAATATGTTAGACCAGAGGCATTGCAATTAAAATGTGACAATTTCAGTATTATAGCAATAATATCAGTATAAATATGTGATCAATCAAAATCAATCTATTAAATCAGTTTGACAATATTTATTCAATCAAACCACCTTTTCAAACAACAATAATAATTATTATTATATTACCTAACTTAATACCAATTATTTATCTACCTGTGTGTAAATACTAGGAGTTAGTATTCCTGGACAGCAATGATCATCAAGCCAATCCATTGCCATTATTTTTACTAAATTACACTATCAATATCAAAAACATATGACTATGACAAATCCACTAAAATGTTAATACTACTACACTACATGACCATTTCCTCTTTCTATCAAATGCATTGCATGATTTGCAACTATGCAACAGATCAATCCATCTGACACATAGAATGTGTCAACAATTGTCAACAAATTTTAGCTATCCATGGACTGACTCACAATGACCCCAAATCATTAAATCTGCCAGACAATTTTTTATCCATCTGCAAAATCCTATCATAATCCAGATTATTCATTTAAATCAAACTCATTCAGTTTGTTAGCCCAGTACCACATGCAACACCGTGGGAAAACAAGATCAGAAATGTAAAATGCAGTCGCTTCAATTCCTCAAAATACACACACACACACCCATCATACTAACATACAAAGTCACACTATCATACTGTATCTTATTCAAACACACATCAAAGCAGATCTCTGTCTCGTGAGTGTGCGTGTGCTGTGTGTGTATGTACTGACTCTTGTTCTTGCGAACCAGGGCAGAGGTAATCCAGGGTTCTGATTGGACCATCCTGTGAGAGGGCACAGTCTTCTCTTCCACGGATGATGCTGTTGTGATCACCATGGAAATGCTTGATAATTGGCCAATCCAGCAGGGAAAGTGTCAGTCAAAATAATGCGGTTGATGGGTGGAGCTTGGCGTCAGGTAATGTCATCAGGCGTGTGCAGTGTTTTCAATCCCAGAGTTCACTTGAATGATTTACATCCAACCAAAATCACTCGATCTTAAAATCGTGATTAACAAACACACCAGTCAAAAGGCACCATCTTCTGTCTTCTTTTTGCTTTTAAATGGTGTTTTTTTAAGGCAACAAACTGGTGTACAGGCAGCGTGTCTCTTAATTATAAATATAAAGCATGTAAACTCTGTACATATAGATCTCTTGTTTTACATATATATATTGTTTCTATGTGGGGAGTGGGGGTAATATAATATTTGGTTAGTCATCATCGTATTTTGTCAAGTTTGTTTCTGCAGTCTCGTGCATTTTTGGGTGCTGGAAGTTTTTACAACTCCAGGTCGCTGGTGACTGAATTACATGGAGCCCAGGCCAGGCTTATCTACTGTATCAGTATCTTATCAACTCAGAGCTCCGAGAATTTAGTCCAAATGGAGAAGAGACAACACCTCACAGTTTATGTAGTCCTTCAAACACCTTTTAACATAGAAAAACAAAGTAATATGTCCAGGACAACTTTAACCAGTAACACCAGCATAACTAGTATTCCCAGGTAACTGATAAAACCGAGATTCTTAAATATATAACTATGTGGATCATACTTCAGCTTATTCAACAGGCTTAACTCCAACTTTTGCTGTTGTTCCAGCTTGTACTCGTTAAAGACATGCAATAGCTGTAAAGCAGTTAAGTCTCCGCGCTAACCGGGCTCAGCCAGCATGCTGCCAGGAAGGCTGAAGATGCACAGGGTAAGAAGAGGAGGTGGATGGGGAGTTGGAGTTTCCAGCAGCCTGCCTTTACCCCATCCCTTACTAAAAATAGATCAAATGACAGAGGCTTTCTCCGGGGACAGGACAGAGTGGGTCCGATTTGGGGTGGGGGTTGGTGATGTTATCGCTCCGATTAATCCACACCGATTTTTAAAAGCCAGAACCACTGTTCACTCAGTGTCACTGTGACAGTAAAAAGCACTTCCCGGAACACACGCACTTCCTCTTACTGGGTTAGCAGAACGTGCCGGAGCTTTGATGATGTTAAGAACACTTCCAACTTGTTTACCAAAGGAAAGCTCGATCCACGATATACTTCATTGCCTCGGCGGTAATAGGAATAAAGTAAAATAAAAACAAAGTTGAAAACAAAAACATTGGGTGCGTTTCAAACACAAGAAAATCCAGCGAGGACCCTGAGCTCACTTTCCTTCTCTCAAAGTTGGATCGTTTCTAATGACAACCTCCATGATCCCTCCGCTCCTGCTCTTTCTCCCCCTCTACTTTTCCTTTTCAGACGTTATTTTGTTATTCCTTCCAAGTGGAAATCTTCACAGGGGCGGCGTGTTTTCATGTTTGTCGCCTGTTTTCCCGTCCATGGTTCTCTGTTACACGGACTCCGAGCTGCGTCTCTGTTCAGCTCTCCACCCTCCCAGCGGACGATACCATCTGCCAATGGTGGGGTGTGTGCGCTGGCATTTCCGCCGCAGCTCCGTGGATATTACCGCTTAACCGTGATAGATACAAACTCCGAGCAACGGAGCAACAATATCGAAATTTGACGAGGAGTTTCAGATGTAAAAGTGTTCACACTGCACTCAATTTACAAAACGGCTACCATCAACAGAATATATGTCATTGAGCGAGGCATTAATTCTCCCTGATGCCGAAGTGGTTTGGTCCAAGCAGGCCGCTTCTGTCCTGTCCATTTATAGTAACAACGGGATATACTGTATATAATAGAACTTTATATATAAACATACCCAAAGTGTTCATATGTACTGAATCTCATACGTCCCACAATGGGTTTCAAGTTCCCCCTCGTATTTTCAAATAAATGCAATATGAACACGGTTTGTGATGTAAAATAGACATCCACGGGGAAATGCAAACAGGGGCGAGGCAGTGAGAAGAATCTCGACAATGCCGTGGTAAGATATATGTTTCTCATATAGTCAACATTTATAATTTGTGGTTCGTTATTGGATGAACTCATTCCATAAACAAGTGAACAGCAATTATTCATTAGAGATACGGTCTGACACAGTGACGCTGCTTTTGTCTTCAAATGATTTCGTTTCTCTGTCGAGATCTGCGTGTTCCCTCACTCTGCTCTTACAAGCTCTGTTGCTATCCGACGCCATGGCAGCTACAAATCTATTGGCCACAAAGATTCTCTTCCCTGTCTGTCATTGGGCAGCGACCGAGTGTGTGGGCGGGGCGATCGGCTTGGATTCTCTCTTGTCTATTCAAACAGCGCGAGGCAGGAATGACGCGGAAATAGTTTGAAAATGAGAGGGGGAGGGAGGGAAGGGAAGAGGGCGGACTCACAGCTGACTCGTCCGACTTCCTGTGGCAGCAGCCAAAGCTAAAAGTTTTTGCTGTTGCTATCCGAATGTTCAGCTATATCAGGCTCCCCCCCCCACACACACACAGCGTGTCCTCGGTCTTCACATTTTCTATGAGAAGGTGATGCAGTGAAATAAAAATGTGGCAGCACCCTTTGTACAGTAAATGTTATTTTTTTTCCTCATTTTACAAAGTATGACCGTGTTGGCAAATACTACACATTTGTTAAAAACAGACATCATTCTAAAATACATTTTATCATGTACCAAGTAGCCTTCCAAATTAGATGCATGAACATTTTGCTTTATTTGGTAAACTAAGCTCAATTCTGAGTTAAGTTAGTTATGTTACACACTTTATGAGTACACACTTTTCTATCCTCCTTCTGGATGCATCTTACAGGTTTCATCCCACTCTCACCTGAAAAATTCTGCATAACAACACTATAACAATAAAAACATTGTACAGTTGTGTGAAGAAACTGATAGATATCTATGAATAGTAAATATGACAACTTACATTTGACTTCTCTTTTTAGAGTCTGAGCAGAAGGAAGGAAAAAAGGAGACAGAGAAACATCTTCCATTTTCCCTTCTCTGGAAATATCTAGATAGTCGTGAATCATGTGATGCTCACATGAATGAAAAGTAATATTCCAAATATGTAAAGTATTATTCCTGTTCCCTCGCATCTTATATAACTGTTTCTTGCATGATTCCCTAAAATTCTGCAAGAACCGAGAGTGATCAAGGACGGGCTGATTAGAAAATATGCTCACTGATGACTAATAACAATAATGAATAATAACTAAAACTCAGCAACGTGGTGGCTTGGTGGTTAGCACTGGAGCCTCAAACCAAGAGAGTGAGAGTGATGGAGCCTGTTCCTGTGTGTCAGCTCTGTGAGAGACTAGCAACCTGTCCAGGATGAACCCTGCCTCCCCCTAAATGACTGCTGAGATAGGCTCTAGCTCCTCACAACGCTGACCAGGATAAGCAGGTTATTTTGATTTTAAATATGTTATGGTATTTCACAAGAAATTAATCATAGATTATTACATGGTGGTCATCCTTCTGAGAGCAAACAAAACAACTTGCTGGTAGTTAACATTGTGATACAATAAGCCTGCAAAGCATCAACTTTTGAGTGCTAATGTAGCCTGTGTGGAGAATTTAGATTAGCCTTCAAAATGACATCTATGGGTTAATTTAACAGCTTGCTCTAAAATAAGCCTAACTTCTGCAGTTATACTGTATGTATGGGACACCAACAACTGAGCAGAAATGGCAACATTATATTGACCATTTGAGGGAAAACAACTCTGTTCTGTTTAGCAACATAACACAATTGACATTATTGTTTGATTTTCTCCTTGGTTCTTACATTTTTCATGTATTTTGTCATTAAGCAATATTCTTCTTACAACTTACGTCAATTACATTCACTGCTGGACAAGAAATAAATGAATATGTAACAAATCATAGTAAGTCAAAACACGTTGGGTCTTAATGTGACAATGTCACATTAGATCATTGTGTTTGAAGAAAAATCTAATAAATTATTTGTATGGCAAAGTGTAATATATTAGCATTCAGTATATTTAGCATTACCAAAGGAAATCACTTAAAATGAATTTTTTTGACATGCAACCCTTGTACCCAGTAAAAAAAGTGCATTAAATCAGCAGAGTGGAAATATTTTGGGTATCTTGAAAATGACCGGGGTGTAACTGAGAAAGACGGAAAAGTCACAGCTAAAGGGTCCAACAAGTCTCACAATCCTCAACATGTTAGAGATTACCATCCAGTCCTGCATTCCAAGTCAGGTAAGACACTCAACTGTTATTCTGAAGGTTAATGCTGGTTATTTCCCCTAAGTGCTTTTTTGACAAATTTCCCACCAGCATTTTACACTGTGCTGTACAAGTTACTCACACCAATCTTAAATATTTTTTTATTCATAAAAACTAGAGATATGATTCTCATTCACATTAAACCACATGGTGAAATCAAACACAGCAACAACTAGCTGCCACTAACTACAATTGGATAGTTTTGGACATACTCTGTTCTTCTGAGTTACATCAACATTTGGACATAATTTCATTCATAATTTTCATTTATATCGTCAAACTGGACCAACATCGCCCCAGAGTGGAAGAACTGCTATTGCTACTACAACACACAAACAGTATGACACCCAGCTACCGAGAGCCAGAGAATAACAGAGATAGAGGTTAGTCTCCTTGCCAGCGTTAATCAGAAATTGCAATTCCTCTTGCTACATCAAGAAGACAAAGATTTCTGCTTCAATTTAACACATCACAACACTACAGTCAGCTGACGACAACTTATATCACTTATGGACCAAACCGAAACTTTAACTAAAGCCAGCCAATACATGAAAGACTATAAAATATGTTGGACTAACAAACCTGCAGCAACAAACTACGCTTACTGGGTTTTCTGGAAAACTCCATAGACAACCCAAGATCACTGATCAAAGACTTCATGACAACACCACTCAAACTGTCCAAGGACACAGTCATACTTCCACCGAATTTGTCATCTCAGTACCTGGAAACTGAGGATCTCTTGTCAGATCAGTGCAAAATTTAAACACTATAAACTATAAGAACTAGTTACGGGAACAATTTAATAAAGTTCTAAGTGTATGCTACACACTGAATACACAAGTAATAAATGAACGCTGCAAAGTACTTAACTTAATTTTAGTAGAAAACAGAAAAAACATTACTACCAGTTTATGATTATGGAGAAATTATACATACAGTCAATTATTCTGCGACACCAAGACTACACCATGGCTTTTCTAAACAGACTAAAATATGATTAACTATGTCATTCTCTCTCAAAATCGTCTTCTGTCATATTTCCCATGGAACATTTAATGTACAATTGCATTACGGCTCTCTTCCTCACTGTCCTCTGTTTCATTTCTTTTATTTTTTGTCCATTGATTTATATAATGTAAAACTTTGTGCCTCCTCCTTAGCTACACTCACTCTCTCTTTCTGTCTGTCTCTCACATGCAGAAACACATCCATTCCGCAGCAATCCCAAATGTAAGAAACACAACGGAAAAAAAAAAAATTAAGTTGGTGACGTGGAATGTACATGGAATCTGCATTAAAGCTTAAAATACAAAAATATTTGATCTCTTTAAATTGAAGACTGATATACTGTGTTGTTTTACAGAAAACACATTTAACAAAGCTAGAACTACAACATTTCATATTGTAAAAATAAAAAAGTGTCTCAAACCTAAGGCTGCACGATATATTGGATATACTCGACTTATCGTGGCTAGTTCTACGTACAATATGGTAAATGACAATATCGTGTACATCGAGCACAAATTGTTATTAAGCTGCTCTTTTGAGCTCCGCATGTGTGCCTCATTTATGTGCACACATTTCAGCGCAGTGTGAAACTTTCTATTGCGTTTTGAAATTCCATATGCACATTAACACACAGAGCTAAGCGGAGCACTACCTTTGCACAACTGCTGTAACAAAGGGTTTATAAAAGACAAAAATACTGGCTGAAACTTAAAAATATTAACACACAGTCTGTCAATATGACACACTCGAATAGCCGTTCGTTTTCACACTTGACACAATCAAGAACACATTACCGCACACCCATTTCTAGGCTGAACTCTTCAAAATAAAATCGACAGGCATATCCTGTGTAGCTGCTTATCAAGAAGGAGGCATAAATTCGGTGACAGGCAAGTCCAGAAAAGTAGGTTACACTGTTACTTGGTTGTTGGTTAACATGATCTACTAATATATAAGTCTATATACTGTAAGTGTAACCCAAAAGAGAGAAATCCTCGTATTACATTCAGACCAATTCAACAGTGAACTTTTTTTTGTCCCTGACAAGCACCCATCCCTTGCTGAAGTGATGCTTCATGGGAAATGTCTTTTGAAGTGACTACTGTCTGTTCCAAAGGAACTACTAAAAAAGACAAAATTTCCTGGTTAACAAATTTGCATTAACCAAACACAACAAGCTGGTTTACAAAGGAAAGAATGGAAAAATGTAGGGAAATAGACAAAAAAAATACTAATACTGTTCTATTAAAATAGACTTGGCTGAGATCTCCCCCTTTCTGCATGCAAGTTTACAATTGTTTCAATGGAAAACACTAATGAATAGATACTAAAATGTTTTAATGCAGACATATTGCAGGGATTGCTAGAGTCATCATACTGGCATTATCGTATGCATCAAAGAGTTAAATGGAGCATTTCTTTTTCTTTCTCAAGATTTCAAAATATTGTGATACATATTGTGTATATTGCGATATAATTTCTAGGCCATGTCATGCAGCCCTAGTCAAACCTAAAGGGTGAAAACATACAGCTTGTTAATAATGCATCCATTATTGATCCAGACAGAATATATATTATTATCACTGCATCTATCAATAATAGACCATTTACATTTGCTAACATTTATTTACAAGTGTGCTGACCCGTTTTTTCAACACTAAACTACTCAACTAATGTTATAGTCACTGGAAATTTGAGCACAGTCATTAACCACACAATCGATCACTCAAGTACTTTAGGTAACTCAAGGAACTGGCACTGATAATAAAACAATAACCTAATTATTATGGATTTGATGGTTGCAGAATGAAAAACTATTCATCCAGAGAAAAAACTTACTATTTTACTCTACTCCTTCTTTAAATCCCTTTCTTGAATCAACTTCTCATCAGTAATTCAGTTCCCTCAAAAACACAATTCACCCCATCACCTTAAGTGACCATGTCCCTATACACGTCACTGTAAACAACCAGTCCACCGGTAGACCTCCTAACAGATGGCTCTTCAATACATCACTACTGAAAGATTCAGACAGAAAGAAAGAAAGAAAGAAAGAATGAATGAATGAATGAATGAATTGAGTCCCGTCAGGAATCCAGAGCACCTGGAAGAAACCCATGCAGACACACAGAGAACATGCAAACTCCACACAGAAAGGTGTGGTGGTCGACCCCAGGACTCAAACCCACAACCTCAGGCTTCTCAGCATCAATAATGAATTCAGCAGGTTCAATTATCCAGGATCCACGAGAAATAAATTACATTTTGATACTTAATACAGTAATCCATAGTCATTCAGAACAAACCATGCCATCCAAAATGGAACCTCACACAGATACATTAGGTACACCACTCAGCTCTCAAGAACTTGATAAACCTAAATGCCATATGCCAAATAGACCAACTTCCAGTAGAATTCTACAAACATTTCTGGCATGAATTATAACCACTATTCTACCCACTATCTTCTGAAACAAAAAAAATACCTCCAAAGTCCCTCCACTCAAAATGGAGCTGCAATATCACTTTTATTAACACACAACAAATCTACTTTTATTAAAACACAACAAATCCCTCCCTCCAGCTAGCATCCTCTTTAACCAATCAATACTGATCATCCCAAAAGCTTTACAATAGAAACAGTTACCCCAAGAGAGATCCATAAAGACCACACGTTCAATCAAATTTCATCAAAAATAATTATGCCTCAGATGATATCTGCAGGCTATACAACATTATCTACCTTTCACATCAAAACCTAAATAAAGCAATAATAGTATGATCAGATGCAGAAAAGTCAATTGCAGGTTCTCATTTGGCATGGCTTTCGCATGTCATTCACACATTGCATTAAAAGACTGTAGACCTTACCTATGACCACAATTACTACAAATAGAATAGAGCTTAGAGAGAGGGAACAAGACAGGGACATCCACTCTCTCCATTACTTGCCATCTTCTTAGAACCACTTGCTGCAGTAAATGACCAAAAGAGTAATTAATACAGCACTATGAGATGATATTTTCCTGTACTACATAAAACATTACACATAACTTTTACATCGATTAACATATTTCTCTAAAACCTCAAACTACACGATCATCTGGAACAAGTCAACCATACTTTCACGGACAGGAGATGCATGGGCTTCTGCAGCTCAAAATTCATCCCCTCCCACTTCACACTGGCACATCAGGTATCTAGGCATCAACATTTCCCCCAGGCTATCAGATCTATTTCATCTTAATTACACTCCATTATTGAAAAGAAATAAATGATTTCAAGCGCAGGCTTAATCTTCGCTCATTCCTTATTGGACGCATTGCAGCGGTAAAAACAAAAACCCTGACCCAAATTAACCATCTTAATATTTCCTCTCACCCCACAGAATAATTCTCATTTGACTCTATTCACTTAAAAAATATAAAAACAAGAAACAACAAGGAAGAATGTAACCTAAACCATTTCAGTAGAAGAAAAAGGTTAGAATCACCACAGCTACTTCCTAGCAAATAAAATGTAAAACTTAAATATGTATGTATGGAGCCAACAACATAATCTCAAACGACTCAACTGCTTCAAAAATCCCCTAAACCCTGACAGCCTTGTGGAAAGCAAACAGCATAACTACATCTTTACTTGCATGTTACACCATATAAGCACACTTTTATTTGGCATAAACCAGACTTCACAACAGTTCACAACACACACCTTCCCATCACTCCCACATGGCATAATCACATATCTACAATATCAACAGCTTAAATCCACTGCTCATATTGTAAAATCACCAAACTTTAGATATTGCCATCCAATTTAAATGACTAGCCAAATTTACAACTCATTCAATATAAATCACATGCACATTAACATTTTCTCTCCTAATGTATAGTAATAAGGATACATCTCCAATATTAACAATGCTATTGGTAGTTGCGGTAGTAGTAGTAGAAGTATACCAGCCACCAGGAAACCCGACGTTGGGTGGCACACAGCCATGAATTTAAATTCTGGATGACGTGTTTTAACTGGTGATAGTCGCTCCAAGAAGTTTACGGTAAGTCTTGTTTTCCATGACATCAAATTTAACTATATACTATTTGCTCTGTGACACTGACAAGATTTGTGCTTGTACATTGCACAGATGCATGTTCCTTCAGCTAAGATAACTTAAGAGAGTACTTCTAATTGTCTCTCCTCTTGATTCTATTCCTGGCATTTTCATCTTGTTTTTATTTGATGGAAATGTAAACAAATTTCATCATGATTTTCATCACCATAGATTCATTTTTATATAATTTTTGTCTTTTTTTTCCATCAATGACAAACATTTACGACCCTTTCCTGAAAATTCTGAATACGAATAGATAAAAGAAAACATACAAAAACTCAATGGCTTTGCACTTCATGTTTCAAAGAGGCATGGCACTGAATAAGTAAGATAACAAAATACTGTTGGATTAACTTGTTGTGATTCCCTTTTAGCATGCGCGTTTAAATTGTACTAATAGAAACCACTAATGAATATAAACAATAAAGTTTTATTGCAGACATGTTGCAGTGACTACTAGAATCATCATACTAGTGTGATTCTATGCACCAAATGGTTTGATTGCGCATTCATGAATTGCTTTAGATAAAATTTCAAAATATTGAGATATACTGTATATTGTTTATTGCAATATAGCCGAAAAAAATCACAATATTATTTGTACGATATATTGCCCAGCCCCAGAGGTATGTCCAATACTGTGACATGACAGCCGATATGAGTATCCAGACTTAAATTACTCTAAATGTCTATTCTGAGTTGTGGCTTCTTTGTGTCAAACTGAAATGATAACCAATTGACATTTTCCCCATTTTGGAAGGGAGAGAGAGAGAAAGAGAGTGAGGGGGACACCGACAGAGAGACAGTGTGCCTATGTGTGTGTGTGTGTGTGTGTGTGTTGGAGGGGCTGCATCAGATGTGTGGGGCTGTGCAACTGCAGCGAAAATGTAGAATGATTTGAGGGACAAAACATATGTGCCAAAGAGGTTGAGATGACAAACTTGGCAAACAACTGAAAATTCATCATTAACAGCTAAGTTCAGGGAACAGAGGTGAGTTCTGTCGATCATGACAGCAAACTGTTCGATTCAACACACCACTAACTGGGTCTGAACTTGAAACAATACCTATAATAACCACATAAAAACAAAAGCTAAGCTCAGATAATCCCTTTACTATGCCTTAGACACCCCTAACCATACTAACTCAACCCCTAGATTGATTGTGAGAGCATTTTGTGGTCCAGGGTGTGCCATACCTCTTGCCCATTGACCACTGGGATATAAGCTCCAGCCCCTTGAGCCCTTGAACAGGATAAGAGGCCTAGACAATGAATGGATGGGTGGAGCCTCGTATTTTAAATTATTCTGTGGTGAAGTCGCAACTGCACAATATTGAGGAAAAACAATCACGATAGATAATCCACAATTTTTGTGATAACATTGCAACTGCAATGAAGTAACGTGCACACAGCATTTTGAAAAATAAGCCATGTTGTGTTATATTGTTATATGTCTTCAGGGCATTTTTAAATATTAATCATGCCGATCACTGTCATTCGGTCAAAAGAGCCAATGCTATAAGAAATGTCTAAAACCATATGGGTCAGTCTTCCATTAGGCATATATAGAATGTATTAAGCAGTTGGTACTTCATAGTACATTTCAATTTAATTATTCTCATGAAGTACTTCTCATTAATTCTCTGAAACACAGAGTGGTGTGAAGTATTTTCAGCTCCTCGGTACAGCATGGTGTCGCTGTACTGCAGACTGAAACATCTTGATTTCGAAAAGTTATTGGTGACATTACTTAATAATAATTATATGTACATAAGAATATAATGATTGTTTGTTATTAGTCTATGTTCTATACATTAGTCTATGTTTACATGTCAATGACTTGGAACCTATTCTCAGCCTAACCTTTCCTGGCAGCTTCCTCTTCAATAACTCCAAGACAGTACGGAGTGCGCGCATATGGTTTGCTACGACTCCATGCGGCTTGGCTAGGAGTCTCCATCGGCAGAAAAGCGCCATAATATCCTGCTCCTCAATATTGTTTCTTTTATATCGTTTCAAAAAACCCTTTATCTTTAGACGTTTTTATACAGATTTAGTTTTAAAATCTATGCGGCTACACAGCAGCTGTAATTTTATGCACCAGTTACGAACCAGATGAGCATGTATTTTCTAAGCTCTAAACGATTGCTTTTACTTGACTATCCATTGAGTGTTCTGGTTTGAAGGCTGGCCAAATCAGTCTTAGTCCCTACTTGTATCTAGTGATAACTTAGTATTAACACTGCAGTATGAAAGGTGTTTTATGGACTAAAAATAATATCATACAGTTATGATCTGATCTGACACAAAATCAATTATAACACACCTACCTCTCTGCAAAATTTCATTAATATCTGTCAGTAAATTAATGTCAATAATTTAGAGTAATCCTGCTAACACACACACACACACACACACACACACAGACAAGCAAGCTCGCACGCAATCACACACACACAAATACAGCATAACCTCTTTAGAAGAGGTAATTAACATAAATCTAATATCCGAACTCCTCACTTAGATTTGAAGTGCTGGACAACGTTCCTTCAGCAGCATGTTCTGCTAGCTTTGATTAGCTTTGTCAAATGGATTTAATATACATATTCATTTTATTGTGATTCAATAAATGTTTATTAAGAAAAAATGAATCCCACCATAGACTATGTTATGTAGTGAGATACCATGCTATATTAAATGTGGAATAAAGCGGCTGTAAGGTTTTCTCTCAGCATGGGTGGGTGTGAAACGAGTTGCTGTGGGTTTATTAGTGAAAACTTGTCAGTAATGTTAGTATTTTTCTTCACAAAGTTCCTGACTGCCTTCTTCTAAATCACTTTCAGCTGTGCTCGCGACCAGACAGCCCAGATCACAACAGCACTGTGAGGAGGCAGGCAGACTCCAACACTCACGTGCCTTGCAGCAAAATTCCACCCGGCAACTACACACTGTACCATGGCAACAGCCCTACCATTGGTCCCCGGTGCGTTTTCAAATGACCAATGGGATGGCCGGCTGAGGGTGATGCTTGTTGCTAGGTAAACATGATGCAGAGGGAAGATAAAGGAACTGAATTACCATGCTACCACTGCAGGGTGCTTTCACAGAGGAGGAGAGAAGGAGAAATACTGCTCTGTGTGATCACATGGCGGAGCCAGAGAGACGAAAACAAAGAGACACAGAGAGAAGAAAAAGACCCAATAATAGTTTTACAGCCTATGGGGATCTGCTGTCTATATACATGCACAATAACTAATAGCCAGTAACTAATACATAGGGCCAGTAGTGAAAGTTGTTTTCAAAATAAAAATCAATGCCCAAATTGCTAGATGATTGAGAGAAATACATTTTTAAAAGAATGTTTATAATTTTCCGTTCGAACCATATTGCCTTCCAATTGTATTTGAATTTTTAAAAAACTGTATTTTTTTTTTTTGTATTTTTTAAAATGTAGAGCTCTAATTCCCTGCCTAATGTACAGAGCACCACTATTAAAAAGCAGAACAATAGATATCATTTAACTATTTCATGCTTGCTTTAGAAAACACAATGATGCACAAACATTTTTCCTCCACTAGCATCAATTTGTAAATAAACCTAAGTAAAATGAAAATGTTTGCAAACACTGTTGATTAGTCAAGATCACAGCTCCTGAAATAGAAGAGCAATTTTCGTAGATCCTCACACTAAACTCCTTTGCTCTCATGGCAAGCTGTAGGTGTGGTCCTCTCACTCCTCTCCTGTGCTTGCAATTTTTCTTTTCTCCCAGACATTCAAACAAAAGTCAAAGTTTAATATTTAGCGATGTTGAGGGGTGTGAGGTTATCTGATTATTGAATATTGACCAACCTATAGAGAGGAGCTTGTGTGAGTACGGAGTGGGAGAAAAAAATTATTTTCTGAATCGAAATTCTTGGGCGAACAATTTGTGAATCATTACATAGATGAACAATTGACACATTAATTAAAAAATATCTAGGTATGTTGCTAAATATTGCACCGAGGCAGATTTTGTTGATGCATTCTGAAGTACAGGTCTGTAGTCACTTTGGATTTTGGAATGTAAATGCTTATTATGTGAAATGGTTCCTTTTCCGTGCAACATCACTGCAACTAACTGAGTGAACTATCAAAAATAAAAGGCTGCTGTTGGAGTCAGGATTCTGCTCTTTTAATTTAGTATTATTGGCTCCTGAATTTATGTGGAACCTTGAGGAATGTTCTTCTGATTGTTGCTTAACAGTACCAAACTTTTCGATGTTTTTTCAACATTATTTTAGTTTATTTAGTTTAATATTTAAAATACTATATGCAGTTATTCTTTCACTGACTAATTTTTTAATTGAATTTTGAAGTACAGCTGAAAAAATTTTTCCATAAAAATGTTTAGAAGCTGACTTCATCTGAAATGCAGCACAAAATTTCTTCAATTAACATTTCTGCGCAAAATTCCTGTTTTCAAGTGCTCATGTTCTCAAGAAGCTGTGGTATTTAAAAATCTGTTGTTTAAATATAATTTGATGTGTGCCGATTGAGGTTGTGGTGTTAAATTCAAATTGTACGCTACACACTGCAACCGATGTTGTGTGAGTGCTTGTCTTTTTTTCAAATTCACCGCCAAGTAAATTTTTTCTTTGTTCCACCAACGAATGCCATGAGATAACTTTTGTTGTGATTTGGTGCTATATAAATAAAGTTGAATTGAATTGGGTAAATACAGCACTGTTATTGATATTCCCATGGCAAGGACAACACACGGCTGATTCGGTAGATGGAACAATGTTAAGTATGACATACTAGGAAAGGGCATGGAAGGCAGTCATCACAGCCACAAGAACAGATGGTAAATTTGATTTATTTTGCCTATTCACCAAACATCCGAAGGCTGCCAGAACTAAATAGCTCTTTGCAGCAGCTACTCTGTGCTACTTTTCGTGTGAAACGGGCCTTAGTGGTCATGAAAGACTCCTGACATCATGCATCACATTTCAAAACAAAAATGAAGAATAACCAAAACTTAATTATTAAGGTTTTTTGGGGGTTTTTTTGCATTAGAGTGGCAATTTCAAAATGGTGGCAAGAAAACACAGGAAGGAGGCATGCCTTCCATGCATATGTGGGGCACACCCTGTCATTTAAGAATGAACAGAGGGCCATTTAAAAACAATCAACACAGTTAGATTTGCAAGAGCCCACGGTAAAGTTGAGCATGCGCACAGAAGACTGACTGATTGTGTCACTTTACAGCCATTTTTCTGTGATTGATTGTTTTTGATTTCACAACAGTATTATCTCCATTTGGAGTGAACATCCAGCAATCAGGATGCACTTTTTTACTTGCACCTAACACTCAGTGGGTGCACATGCATATGACTAAAAAGTCTTCAACACGCTGCCATGTTTTAGACATGCCAGTCTTCTTTCACTGCCTTAAGATCACAATGTCACTGTGACACCTCATCTCACTCAGCGACTCTTGATGACATTTAGTCTCCTATTTACACACAGTCTATCATTTACTGAGTTGATTCTTTGATTGATTCTTACAAAAGTTTTCAGGAATCAAACAGTCACTTTGGTAGTTGCTTTAAAACAAATCTGTTATGATAAAACTGATAGCATGTACTATGTTAATGTCAACATGGTACATCTGGTGGTTCGCACTGTTGCCTCACTGACTACCTTTTTGATTACTACAACGCTTCACTAAAGTCTAACAAATGTTTTTCTTCAAAACCAGATTATTGGATTATATGAGGTTACTCACTACTCGAGTAATCTTTTATTAGATACTTTTCTACTCTTACTTATGTAGTTTTTGCTAACAACACTATTACTTGTGTTTACTCTACTCACCTCCTAGTCCATTAGATGATGCTATAGCTGTGAATATGTGCATGCTAGTTTACAACTAAATTTGTATGTTTGTACAAATAAAACATTTCAATGAGTCAATGATTAAATGGGTATAGCTAAGTGTCCCAGATACCTGCTCCAGCGTTTTAGGTCAAAATCAATCCATCCCCGAACCCAAATTGGCTTGATGCATCCCTTCAAAGAGCCTGTAGATTATTCAATTATCAAAATAATCAATAATGACAGACCTACTTTTGACCTTCCTCAGTGAGTGACTTTTTACAATCATGATCTTGTCACACGTTTAAACCATCATAGAAACTGTATGTCAGGGATGAAAAACAAAGAAAATGAGACAGAAACACTTAAGTAGTCTTGGCTTGTAGAGAATCATGATCCAGCTGTGCAGGAAAGCAATGTGTACAAACACAGAAAACTCTTAGATGCAACTGTTGCTGTGCGAGCCGAGTTCACTGACAAAAAGGCAGAGCCATCTAAAATATGTGAAGCTACAGCTGGTGACTGAAAAGTGGTATGATTGTACTAACAGGATGCCAACTTCACACAGAGGTGCTTTCTAAATTTGATGGCTATATCAAATTTAAAAATTTGATACACTATTGTAACCCACAAAAACTCCATCTGCTTTCCCTCTGTGACTGAAATAGGTTGTCACAAACAATTTGTCACTCAAAAATACTGATCACATTTTATACAAGCACACTGATTTACACTGACTAATGAGATTACCAATAGCGCCATTCAAAAATGAGAAACGAGAGAACCAGCATGCACAACACAATAGAACCAGTGTGCAAACCACTGCACGGAAAAGCACAAACAACACATTGTACTTGTCAATGTGTTTATTGATCATTTCTTTAGTTAATAATGGGCTAGTAAAGTCACATTTTCCCTTTGAACATAGAAAAGAGCCAGTGTTTTTAAATTTGACTTGTGAATAGAAAGACTGGTCACTTTGAGGGTGTGCCCACCCTCCCACACGTTTTCAGGTACTCAGTTGGGTGGAGCTCTGCCTGGTTCTGCCCAGAATGATATTGTGCCATTTTTCCACCATAGGGCTGAATCGTACCTGACCCTACCAGACCAGCTGTCTGCTTCCTTTACAATTGGAGTTGACCCTGGTCAAGACAAAGCATGCCAAGCCATAGGCATCTTTTCCCTGGGATTGTCAGGTTAACCACAGTTTATGAAAAATATGTAAATGTGTTGAAAGACTTTTACAGCAAAACACTAGAAAGTTGGGGTTAATTCCTTTTAAATAAGTTAAGGCTTATAGCTTTAATAGACACGCAACATTCCAGTAACAACTTAAACTATTATCTACACTTTTGTAAGCCTTAAAGAATCCACAAAGTCCAGACCGATGGGTAGTTTTAATTGCTTTAAAAAGCACCAGGGCGCATTATAATGGTTAGTGATAATTAACCTATTAATTTTTTCTGCATACTGCTTGATGTAAGGCAGACTGACAGACTGCACAGTGAACATACCAGCTTTATGCTTTAACATTTATGATGAATGTTGGACGTTAGAAGCTGCGTTAAAAATAAGACTTAGACCCGTTTCACACTAGCAGCGAACCAGCAGCACTGCAGAACAGCTTACTTTTCCACTGGGTAGCCATGTTAAAAGTAGGGCTGTCACTTTTTATTCAAAATTCGAATATAGGTTGAATAGTTTGAAAAAAAAATTTATATATATATATATATATGTACCGTCAGAAGTAATTTGCCTTGTGATCCAACAGAGGGCGCTATATAAAAATTCACAATGAGCTTGACCTATTGCATTCTCTATTGACCTGTCATGAAACTACCTATCTACTCAACAACTCAATTTATGTTATGCACAATGACAAAATGGAAGACACTCACAAGCGGACAATCACAAAACCAAAGCACCAGAGAATCAGTGTAAGGAAAAAAAAAGCAACTATCTCACTTCACAACGACATTAAACCTGCGGACTCAAGTGAGGCAGAGGCCCTTTCACATAGGACTTGGTGTGTGCTGCATTGCATTAACACCATTTTCGGTTTCATTACCACACTACAAAAAATTCACAGTAAAGACTGTAGGCAGCATCAGTCAGCCAATCAGTTACAGACAGACGGCGTGCACACAGTATGCATCTTGGATTTGTTTGAGGAAATGATAACATGACATGAAGCAGCAACAGCGCAGATCAAGAGATTTTTTCTCACCATGAGAGAGGTCAAAGTCTGGAGTGTGGTTGTATTTTGAGTTTTAAAAAAAGTGCTGAGGGTAACTTACTTTAAGATGGTAAACCTGTCTGCAGAAAATGCAGGAAAAAAAGTCACTCTGTTAACTGGATGTGGGTAAGTCACAATGGGGGGAAATGTCATGGTTTGTTTGCTTAAGTTGCTAATAATTTGTGATGATGAGATAAACTGGAGCTTGCAGCGTGAAAACATTATACGTTGTTCTGCTGCTGTAACATTATGCGAAGGTTCAACTAGATGGAACTTTGGGCGTTGCTCTCTGTGACATAGTTCGATGCTGAGCTCCGCTGCAAATCGCTTCCTATGTGAAAGGCCCTTAATGTTACGAGTGTAGTTGTTGACAACTCCAGTACTTGACCTGGTTCACTGTTGAGCTCCGTGGGAGGAGAGAAACTCAGCGCGGCCATTAATGACAGCAAAACACTGTAGAGACTGTGTACCTAATTCACGTACATTTTCTCCATTTCAGTGCAGTGAGATTTTTTTTTTTTGCATTTCTGCTTATTATTATGATAGGTGCAGCAGAGAGATAGACAGCAAGGACAGGGCAGAGAGAGGGGATGGAGAGGAAATGCAGCAAGTGTGCTCCTGCTGTCCATGAGTCAAAGTGTCCTTGAGCGAGACACTGAACCCCGAGTTGCTCCCAGGGCACTTACAGTTGCCCTCTGCTCCTATGTGGATGGGTTTAATGCAGTAGTCAAATTTAATTTCTGCATGTAAAAATTACAGAATATGACCAAATAAAGACGAAAACCCTGATTCTTCTTGTTCATCTCAACGGGCGAAGATAGGAATTGAACCTGCGCCGCGACTGTATGTGACATGGCCTCTCCTCGTGAACCACCCGTGTGCCTGACGTTGGAGCCATATGTAAGCAGGGTTTTTTCCTGCAGAGAGAATTTGGTGGCGGCCGCCACCACTGATTTCCAGACCACCTCCATCAAAAATGCTGTGGGTCGACAAAAAACTACAAAGCTATACAATCATTCCACTACTCCGCTTCTGCTCCTTTGACATGCAATGACCGTAGTGATAAAGCAAGGCGCTGCAGCACTGACTAGTTACCATCAACAGTTCTTCTTCAGCCAGGAAAAACTGGCAAGTCTTACTGTGCACTACACTGACGCAGAACAGACTGTACACAGTAAATGTTCGTGAACTGCATTTTTTCAAGTACATTTATTTTAGGCATGGGAATCACCAAAACCCTGATATTGATGCTATATTTAAAAATTATATTAATTCACCACAAATTTGATACCAGGGCCTACTATTGAGAGTACTAAGAGTAGGACTTGACCAAGAGAGGACCCTTAAAGTTTCTACTGAAACAGCCCAGACTCACTTTTCCCTCACTACCACATGGCACAACTGATCTAAAAAGGCACTGACGCAAACCTAGCGCAAAAGCCTGCACTGTCAAAAACTAGTGCAGGCTTTTTTCTTTTCTTTTTTTTTTACTGGTGCAGGCTATTTTTTACTGGCAGCACCAGTGAAGCAAAATAAATAGACAAATAAACAAATAGACAGACCTATGTCACAGTTATGCAGGTATGAAAATTAACTTTTTTCCCTGTTATGCCAGGACAGTCCCGAACTCTAATATTAATCATCCTTAAGTCTTTTACTGTCTCAACTCTGTAACCAGTAGTTTTTATACACATAAGCCTTGTGCCTCACAAATACAACATAACAATAAAATTAATCTGTGCTTTTTATTAATTAACAATGTCAAGTATCTACTTAATTTCACTTGCACATACAGTAAGCTTTTCAATCTACTTTCAAAAATGTTTAGTCACTGTGGGTAAAAATGCACTCACAAATGCGAATTAAAGTCTAAAGGGCTGTGAAAACTTTCTCAATTTCTTTAGTTGTACTGTCTTTATTCATTTATAAATTTTTGATGACTAAATTTCATTCATACAACCATTAAAGGTGAAACCTTGTGCCAACATTAGCTGTTTGAAGAATGAGTTCACTTGGTTATGCTGTTACAACTGCTCCATGAGTCCACACACACACACACACACACACACACACACACACACACACTCGGGCCCTGTTGCCAGGCGGGACAGTCAGGTTCAGTGAAAGACCCAGAAATAGAGCTCCTACAAGACAGG
>OMNV01006983.1:1788-14204 GCA_900303265.1 Brotula barbata
CACACATATATTTAGTTTATAATTTAGCATTCAGCCTCCACGTTGATGTAAACAAAGCGTATTTTAGCACGTTTATACCGCGGTCATGCCTCATTCACTCATCACGACATTGGCCCATATTTACGGTCGCGGCAAAATTGGTGTTATTGCAGCTAAATGGCCCTGATCAGAGACACACCGGAGACTCGTTCCCATGTGAACGAGTCCTCATGTAAGATGCTTCGTGGGTCATCGGCGACGCTCGGGACCCATCGAATTTGATTACCATGTGGAGAGATTCAGCTGTTTTGATGTCTTATACAGTGTTCATGTCTTAGAACAACAAAAACAAAGTAAAACCTTTACATTTGGCACAGGCAGTAAACCGCGGTTCATTCAGGGCGAATATAAAAATGTCCGTTTCATGTGGAGTTTATAGCCCAGATGTGTTTGCTGCAAAACAACAATCGTGAACAGGAAGTGTGTCTCTTCTGTTGGGACGCAAAACAATTTCCAACTCCAATAATGCAAAGGAATTAGATAATTAAGTAACATTTGCATCTGCCGTGTTGTTTATTTTCGTGAAATCCAGGATCACATGACAGGATCACATCACATGATCGTACGTCAGCGTATAAAACTGAGTTTTCAAATGTAAAAGATGTGTTTTCATATCCATCCAATTTAGTGTGGCAGTAGTCCACATATATGGTCCTTTCTTGGTACCATACGCTACATTATGCCATACACACACACACACACACACACACACACACACTCACACACGCGCAAACGCACACAGTCGTACGATTGTTTTCGGTCAACAATCCTACTGAATTGGAAAAAATTCTGACGGCCTCATTCTGTTAAATATTGTTTTTCTGTGAAGGGGATGACCTTTAAATGATGATTGAATTGTACGTATTTAGCACAAAACTAGACAAAACCTATTTCTTTAAAAAATGTTTAACAGGCATTTAAATAGGCATCCTAACTTCACCTGTGTCCAATCAGCATGAAGGCGTCTTAAAGGGTCTCATGTTATTATCAATATTATCAAAGTTGTGAAGTTCCATGCAGAACTTGATGTTTGTTCACTGAATTAGACATTACAAACCCATTTTTTTATTCTGCCGTCACTCTACTGTCTCTCATTGCTCTGAACTGAAGTGGTTTGGACATGTATGATATATGTATCCAGTAGTGTTCCAAAGTCCTGGTCCCCCATCAAACCTGGTGTTTGGTGTTCTTTTTCCCAGCAGTCATTCCGACAGTAGCTAGTGATGAATGTTGGACAAATCCAGGTGATATCAATGACATTATTTAGGGCTCCATTCCATTTAGGTTGAAGCGAGCCTGGTTCCAAGGGAGGTCCCACTCAATCCTGGACCCTTTAGCCCGTAGAAGCTGTTCTTTTCTGATTTCTAATAGTGCAGACACATTTCCTGTATTTTCTGGTTGGATTCTAATAAAGAGATAGATAACATTGATAAAACTACAAATCTAATAATGGACCAAGACTTTTGATATATTATACCTTGTTATATTGGTTGGTTATATTTTATATTATATCGTGTTATATTATATTGTTGTGTATATTCTATGCTTCTTTTATTTTTATTTTTATTGTTTTTGTTGTTATCATCATACTAGATGACTTGAATTTCCTTTGGGATTAATTAAGTATCTATCTCTATCTCACTAGCTCTGTCTGTCTCTCTCTCTCTCTCTCTCTCTTTTTCTTTCTGAACTCTGTCTGAGCTGTAGTTAGGCTGAATGTTGTAGTTCTGAAAGTTAATTTGAACACGTAAAGGCAATGTTTATTTATTATTGTTGTATTATATGCCTCAGCTAGAGGTTGTATGTATCCCTTTTTAAAGTTTTTTGAAATATATTCTTTATTCATTAGTTTTTCCCTATAGGAAAATGTAATGTAATTGATATACTGATATTATTCATATGTAAAACAATAGAATACTTGAGTGGGCTTGCTTAACATGTCACTGTTCTGCTTTAATTCCATTTTGTGCTGTTGTGACACCACAGACTAAACTACTCCAATAAAAGTAAGGCTTGAGATATAGGATTTTTTATCCGTCCATCCTTATTTTGTGTTCTTCTCAGCTAAATTTTGGCTAATTGGTCTCTATTTAGCTATTGTTTTTTTTTTTCCTAAACAATGTATTTGTTATTGAATTAGCGTCAATACTGCTATTACAAAGCTAGAAATGGTATGTATGTATCTCTATTGGTATCTCTGTATCATACATGATGTCAAATCAGTGAAGATCATTTCTTTATCTGTGTTCCCTTGTATTGTATTTTTCTTTTCTTTTCTTAACATTCTATAATTCTTTTCTCATGTTTTTGAGCTGCTGTGACATTGAAATTTCCCCAGTGTGGGATTAATAAAGTTAATCTCACCTCATCTCATTTAATTTCATTTTATCTCATCCCTGATAAATTCCCTGATGACAAATAAAAGTAGAACATAACATGGCAGATTTTTCAAAATGATGCATGCACATTACCGGACACATATACTGTATATATTTCATGTGCATTCAAGTTACCTCCCACACAGTCTTGTTTTATAGAATTCAAAGAATTGACATTTTTAATTTGGAATAATTTCTCTTATCTTTTTTTGCCTTTCATAGGTGATACAAAATAAAAAATTTCAGATTTTTACGCGATAATTCTAATTGATCCATACCATTGAGACCACTTCTCAGAAATAAATCTGATGATTCCTTTGACATGCTGTCATGTGAAACTCACAAAACAAGTTGTGTCAAGATACTCCTTCAGCTTTATTTGCTTCGGCCAGTGTGTGGGGTATCTATACTCCATGTTAGGATCGGTACTATGACTGATGTAGTATTTGAAACAGATTATTTAAACCAAAAACCAAAAATGTTTGGTTCTAGCTGTATCTGCTGACAATCTTTTGGATTTGTTCTATAATTCAAATGAGATGGATTATCCTGCAGGAACTGTACATCTTCATTAACAAAAATGCAATTAAAAGACCCAGTTCTCCATTTTTGATGATGTAAATATTAATTCCAATATGTGATTGAGGGTCTTGTAATCATTACTTGTACTTTTGTGTTTGCAACTCATCAGGCCTCACCTTGGATTAGCAAATAGCACGTTCATGACTAATCTTGTCATTATCAAAATGCATTTTGAGAAATCATAATTAAATGTAGGTTGATGGGAAAATGCTTGCTTGGCGGACCTTTGCTTTCGTCAGTTGAATGCTGTCAGTAATTGTCTTGTTTCTCCCTGTCAGGTGAGTGCTGCCTTTCAGAAGAAAGTACAGAATAAGATCAAAGACCTCCTACAGCAGATGGAGGAGGGCCTGAAGACTGCTGACCCACATGACTTCTCCATTTACACTGGTTGGGCAGGTCTGCAGTCTATATTAAATTTGTCGTATATATGCACATGTCATGATTGGACCAAAAGTTTGCTTTGTGTTTACTTTGCCAGAACCAATGTAATGGGACTTCTGATAGATAAAGTCTGCATTTATCTCTTAATTAATTCTATTACCAAGCTCTACCATCTGCTGTATGCATATACGGTCTTCAATTGTTGCAGGGATTGCTGTGCTGTGTCTGCAATTGCATCGTGTGACCCATGAGGTGTCCCACCTGCATAAGGCAATGGAGTATGTGAAAAGGACACTTAGGATCCTGAATGGTCGCAAAGTGACATTCTTATGTGGAGATGCAGGCCCGCTGGCAGTGGGCACGGTAGTCCACCATAAACTGGGCAACACCGTCGAGAGCAAGGAGTGTCTCACCAAGTAGGTGGTTGGCGTTGGGACGATTGTTGTGTTGCGTTTGGGTCTTAAGCTCTGTTTCTCAGACGGTTCAGTTCAATTTCGATTTCATGACAAAAAATACGAAACAAAAATTATTCTTTTAAATGTTTAATTAAAATAAAACATTGCTGTTATCTTTCATTTTAAATAAAAGTGCCACTATGGCTCACATAACAGCTAGTCTTGTTCATATATGTAAAAAGAGGAACCGTCACCGCAAAACAAATAAAAAATGTTATTAATAATTAAAAATAACTAAGCAATAGGACTGGCAGTTTTTATTCAATTCAAATACATCGAATTTCAATATACTTTTGATTGTGTGAAAAAAGAATAATTCAAGCTTAATAACACATTAAGCAGCATTAAGTCAGCATTTACAGCTCCAAAAATTCAAAATGAATTTGACTTGTTGCATGCCCTGCTGACCTGATTTGATCACTAATAAACTCATAAACTCAACTAGGCCTGCAGCTATCGATTATTTTCGTAATCATTGCCCTTGACCAAGGCATAGGTGGAAGATCCGGAGCTGGTCCCTGGGCGCTAGTGTGTCTGTTTGCCTGTGCATGTGAGTGCTGCCCACTGCTCCTCATAGTTGGATAGGTTAAATACAGAGAAATAATTTCCCTATGGGGATCGCTCTTTCTTTCTAGAGGTGCTTTGACACAGTTATCCATGTATCTTTCATAAAACCTCTAGCTTATTCGCGCAACAGAAAATGAAACTAAAAGAGTAAAGTTACCAAGTAAAAGTAAAAGTGACTGTCTACGGTCATTCAAAACAATTAGAGTGGCCTTCAGGGGTTTAAGGGTATCACTATGCTAGTTAAACCTGCTTAAACCTTAATTTTCAAATAAATTAGACATTTAGATTAGATTAGATTAGATTAGATAGATACTTTATTCATCCCGAGGGAAATTCGCATCTTCCAGCAGTATCCACAAATTCAACATACAGAATAATATAATATATTTAGAAAGTCACTTCAAGCAATGTGCCAAATGCAACAGGGTGCATGCATGGCCTTAAGTTTTAGCAACACCGCATCCATTCATTTAACGACAAGAAGAGTGTACCAAGATCACTAAACGTCTGGGGTAATAATTAGCCAAAATAAATCTAGTTAAATAAGAAATTTGAGGCACAAGTATAAATATATTCAAGTAAGTGTATCGACAGGAATAATAAAAATAATAACAACACACCAAACCCATCCTGCCAGACTTCCCTGATATCCATCCAAACGCAAACAGATCACATTCCCCACTTGTTTAATTTCTCTGTTATTTTCTCGTTTAATTGTTGTTGTTTTTTGTTTGTTCTTGTCTTGTTTGTTTTATGTTTTGTAATAATAATAACATAATAGCAAAACAAAACAAAAAAACGTCGGGGCACATTATCACCACCATTGAACACTTAATAATGTGACATTTTGGTGAGTTGTTGATTATAATTGAGCCATAAGCTACACTAGTGTTTTTCAACCTTTTTTGAGGCATGGCCCCCTTTTATTACATTAAAAAATATCCTGCAGCACACCACCAAACAAAAATGTTACAAAATGACACTCTGTAGCCTAATACAGTAGATATAATGACAATATACAGTAGTATCTCAATTTATTTATATTCACTCAGTGTGAAACCTGGGCCTGTTTAGATGAACACAAAGCTGATATCCTGTCAGGAATTGAAAACACACACAAAGCTCTTCCTCAACAGCTCTCAGGCTCTCTCTGTTTTTAGTTTTCATAGTAGTCATGCTTGAAAAGCTAAGCTCACATAGATATGTTGTGGGAGCAATGTTGAAATTAGCTCCGTTTACCATAGTGGGCAACTCTTTGGCAAGTCAAGCAGTCAACCAAAAACTGTCCAAAGGCAGATCAGCAAAGCTAAGCTTTAAACCACAATCTTGTCTCAGTACAGTTATTTCCTCCTGCTCCTGCAAAGTCATGTCCTTCCCAACAACTGCTGTTGAGCTATATGGGTCCCTAACCCAGTCAAGGCAATCAGTGGAGGCTGAAAGGAAGTAAAATTGACAACTTCTGCTAAAAAGTTTTCAAATGTTTACCTATTATCTCACACAGTGCAGCAGTGTTGACATCTTGCCATTTCTGGGTGAGTCGGAACATGTCAAGTTGGCATTTATTTTATCTGAATTTGGTTTTCATTTTGGCCTCGCATTCGTGTGTTCAGTTCATTCAGATTTTGAAATATATCTGCCATATACGCCAGCCTTGCACACCGCCCATCACTTGCAAGCAGCTTTGCGTCATCGCACCTCTCATTAGTCAAAACCACTTTTAGTTCCTCCTGCAGCTCATACACACGGGCGAACACTTTGCCACGCGACAACCATCGGACCCCTGTATGGAGCAATAAGACTCTATGCTCGGCTCCCATTTCCTCACACAAAGATGCAAATATGCAACTTTTTACAAGTCTTGTCTTTACAAAGTTTATCATGCGCACAACATCTTTCAGCTCTCATCTTTCTGCTGGTAAAGTCTTGGCAACGAGTGCCTCACGGTGCAAAAAACAGTGCCTAACAATAACATCTGGGTGTCTCTCTTTCACTCTACTAACGAAGCCTTCGGTACGCCCGACCATGGCCTCTGCTCCATTAGTGCAGACTCTTATGCAGTTTTCCCAATTAATTCCTCCTTGTTCAGGATATTCTTATGCGACCCAAAATTTCCTCTCCTGTTGTTTTTTCTGGCAACGCCTTACAAAATATGAAGTTTTCTCTGATGGCATCTCCGTCCACAAAATGCACATTGACCAAAAGTTGTAAATGTCCACTGATAGCCGTAGACTCATCAATACGTCTTGCAATTGTGTTATCTGAGAGTGGGACATTAGCTATTTCTTCAACTGTGTCAGGGCCGAGCACCTCATTTACAATGGCTTTACAGGCAGGTAGTATTAATGTCTCTGCCACAGTGTGTGGCTTTTTTTATTTGGCTATGAGTTCAGCAACTTGGTAGCTAACGTTGAGAGCTCTCTCATTCACCTTTGTGGTTTTTCTCAATAAGGTTGCTTGTATCAGTCTGTTCACGCTGTCAAACAAAATAGTCTGCGTTCTTGTTTTGAAGTGACAGGTGTTTTGTTTGGAGATGGCATTTAAGTTTGCTTGGGACCATGGCTCTGTTAGACAGGCACCACACACCAAGCATAATGGAGTCAGTGCCGTCAGTTCCCCGGTAAAAGTGAATCCAAAGGAAAGATAACTTTCGCTGTATTGTATTAAGAAAGCAAAAGGGGTTTTTGCTTTCTTTTGACCACCACTCATACTGGAGCCTTCATCTGGGTCAGAATTTTGTCCAGGGCCTAGTTCGGAGTTTGTACGTTTCCTTTTCAAATATTTATCCATCGCTGTCACCGCTACTTCTTCGCATGCATCACTAATTCTATTGTCTTTGATTAAGAAGGTCATTGGCTATATGCTGCCACCTAATGGAAGAGTATTTAATGGCTCTGCCTGTCACTACATCACAGGCACAGACACTCAAGAATGACTAATTATTTGCAGCAACTGAGTTATAATTTTTTGGACGAATGAGTGAAATCGGATAATTTCCCACAGCACACCTGACAATCTTTTACGGCACACTAGTGTGTCGCGGCACAGTGGTTGAAAATCACGGAGCTACATACAGTACAGTGTTTTCCACATACAGGGAGTGGGAAGGCAGGCCGCCCTCTTGTTTTTATACTCACCATCTCATAATCATCAGAAACAGAATCCCTTTTGTTGGCTTGAGTGAAAAAATTTTTGGTGAGTGAAGGCATGAGGAAAGACTTATATGTGCTAGCATATGTTTTTATTGTCTGTTTTTTGTGTTTGTGTGTGTGTGCGTGTCAGGCTTCTCCAACTCCAGAGATCAGTGTTGAGCCCAGACCATGAGATGCCAGATGAGCTGCTGTATGGCCGAGCTGGGTATCTTTATGCCCTGCTGTATGTTAACAAGGAGATAGGAGCTGACACAGTGGGCGAGAGCACCATTTCCCAGGTCCTTATCTTGTTAAAACTCGTTGTGATTGCTTACATACACCCAGGTTGAATGCCTGTATGGAAATAATTGGCTGCTTCTGCCTAATATTTTCAAAATAATAAATGAGCGGGAGAGGGGAGAGTGATAAAAGACACTGGGAGGATTATTTCATTTAATCTTGTTGTGTTTTTGTCTGTCATTTGTGATGAAACACTGCCATTGTGGGGATTTTGGGATAGTTTTAATGTGATGACACATCTCTGTAATTTATACTGCAAATTTTTATTCTATGTGAATTGTACACAAGCATTATGGATATTCTGTCATCAAAATGTCAGGAAAACTATTGGAAAAATATTGTCAAAAAGGGGATTGAGATATTAATGTCATATGACAGACACAATTAATAATGATGATAATGATATGGATAATGATAATGATAATGATAAAATAATAATAATACACTTAATGTTCATGACTGAGCTTTTGCACTGAGGGTGTTTTAGTTTTAAGAAGAGTTCATTTATTTTTTTATGCTCCTTTGACAAGCATTCACATATGAAACCTAATCTGAGTGTTAAACCTGCAGATTAGGGCACCATCATTTTAGAGTTCTGGTAATAATTAGAGAGTAATGTGTGCCATTTTTGTTGTCGTGCTGGAGATGCAGGTACAGAGCAGCTACAAACAAAATGACACCTGAATGAGATGTTATGTGGATCACAGTTCTTCGTAAATATAGACATACAGATCAACAGGAAAGAAGAATCTATTAGAACTTGTGTATGATGCCATTAATGAGCAGGGACAACACATAATGCTTGGAGTCTCTAAGAGATCAACTTGTAGCTTTATTTCAACTTTATCTCACACAAGGTTTTATACATAGCAGCCCTGTTATTTTTAATGTCAGTACCTAGTAGTATCGCCTTGACTTGGTCCCGCAGTCTTGTGGAATGGATGTCTTTAAAGCACATTTGTTTGTAGCCAACATTTCATCATGGGTGTGTTTTGTGCAATGTTAAAGTTAGTAAGTGTAGTCTTAACATACCACCAGTTTTTCCACGGTTTAAATTTTGTCGCTTCGTATCTCATTGAGTTATTGAGGTATTTGAGAGGATGTTCATAAGTGGGAGAGCCTAATCAAGTGTCAAAATGTACATGTGACCTTCCAAATCGGCAGCCAATGAAATGAGACATACTGTAGCCATAACTGTTGTGGGGCAATGTTTCAAACAACCAATGATCCATACGCTTTGAAGTACTCACAGGACTATGCAGATTAGTGTGGCACCCAGTAACAAGGTAACCACTGTAACAATTGATGCTGATTAGTTCATAAATGATTAAATAAATTACTATTGTCAATCACCTCTCTATACTTTCCTCAGGTGGTGACAGCCATTGTGGAATCAGGGAAAACCCTATCGGCAGAAGAGAAGAAAACTGATCGGTGCCCTCTGCTCTATGAATGGCACCAGAAACAGTACATCGGTGCTGCTCATGGTCTGGCTGGTATCTACTACATGCTCATGCAGGTAATAGACGTGTATAGAGGTAAGTTGATTATATTGATGAGCATGCGCTATGAATGTGGATTAATAAATTGAAGTCCAATGACATATCCAGGATCCAGTATTCACATTCACCTAACTGGTTAATTTGATTGTTTGAACCCACCTGAAGACTTGATTAATAACACTAGCTCTCGTTCTAGTTCTTGTGTTCATTGTATGTGTCGCAGAAATCTGTTGGTGAGATGAATATAAGACAAGTCTGCAGAGTTTTGTCTTTTGTCTTTATTGCATAAGAAGAAGTCTGAGTTTGAGTGACTGACCACGAGCAAAGTATGAAGAGAGATTATATAGGCACGATAATGAATAGACAGAGTAGGACGGTGTTATCTTTTTTTGTTTGTGTGTGTGCTGCCAGGTGCATCCCGGGTGCAGTGCTTCGAGCAGGGGTGCTTCTAAGGGAGGCTTGACTGAAAGTAGATAATTGGGGCTGCGTCAGGGACGGCATGACTGTAGTGAGAATTTTGTTAAATGTATCGTAGATGTGTGTGCGTCGGTGGAAGATTAGTGAGAGTTGAAAAGTTGAAGTTGATAAGTGAGTGCAATGTTGCATAAGCATGAGCACATATGTGTAGAATAATATAAATGAACGTACATATGTGTAGAATAATATAAATGAACGTACATATGTATAGAATAATATAAGTGTACATACATATTTCCAGAATAATATAAGTATGTGCATATGTGTAGAATAACACAAGTGTACGTAAATATGTGTAGAATAATATACAGTAAGTGTGAGTTGTATTTTTCTGTTACAATTCCCCCTTGATGATCACAAAAGTAAAATACAACCTTCATCATAAACATCAAAACATACACACCATCACAGGTTTAAGTACATTCATCATCAAATGAGAAGGAGAAAAGCAAAATGCTGTTTTTGTGAAACACAGATGTTTCTAAAAGTAGAGCAAGCTGGAGAATAAAACACTCCTAGTTACAGGACAGAATAGACATCACCATCATCGTCATCAATCATCAGGCTTATACTGTATTATATCATCATTTGCTCATTCCACTGTTCTGGTAAACGTGCTACCTCATTCCCGGTTTCCAACGCACCCGTGTTGTTGTCACTGCTGTTGCTCTCGCTCTTTTAATTTCGATACCTTAAATCTGCTTTTTACTCTCTTAGGCTTCGTTACCACCGTAAAGTTAAAAACGTACACTAGCCCCGTCAAGGACTCCTCGCTTTGCTTCTATTAGCGACTTTAACTTTAATTCCCCCAGTTATCTCTTATCTGTTAGCTACTTAGCTTAGCATTTGGCGATGGCTTCTCTCTCTCCCTCTCACTCTCCTGCACAGTGTGTCACATGTTTAGTTATTCCTCTGCCTCCTTAAGAGATAGCAATACATGCAAAAATGTAGATTATTTGCCGCGTTGGAGGCGAGGCTCAGTGATCTAGAAGCACGGCTCCGCACCATGGAAAGTCAGTCGTTAGCTCCGGTAGTTAGCGAACCCCCAGTAGCCGGTGCGGACCGACCTAGCCTAGCTTTTATTCCCCCGGCTGCTCGGGAGCTGCCGGGATCCCAGGGTGGGTGGGTGACTGTCTGAAGGAAGCGTAGCCCTAAGCAGAAACTCACGGTACACCACCAACAAACTCACGTTTTCAATAAGTTTTCCCTGCTCAGTGACACACCCGCTGAGAAACCAACTCTTATTATTGGCAGCTCCATAATGAGAAACGTGAGGTTAGCGACGCCAGCAACCACTGTTAAATGTATTCCTGGGGCCAGAGCGGGCGACATTGAGTCCCATTTAAAACTGCTGGCTAAGAGTAAGCGTAAATACAGTAAAATTATTATTCACGTCGGCAGTAATGACTCCCGATTGCGCCAATAGGAGGTCACCAAAATTAATGTTGAGTCGGTGTGTAATTATGCGAAAACGATGTCGGACTCCGTAGTTTTCTCTGGACCCCTGCCAAATCTGACCAGCGATGACGTATAGTCGCATGTCATCATTCCACCGCTGGCTGTCGATGACGTGGGCTTTATAGATAATTGGAGGACTTTTTGGGGAAAACCTGGTCTGACGGCATGCATACCACTTTGGATGGTGCAGCTCTCATTTCTAGAAACATGGCTGAGTTTATTACACCAAAAACGTGACAACTCAGAGTTGAGACCAAGAGACAGAGTTGCAGTCCTACACGCATCTCTGTGCTTCCATTAGAGCAGTTACCCACCCTAAGTCCCATAGAGACTGTGTCTGCCCCCCGACCACATAAATCAATTAACTATAAAGTAAGTATAAAAACAAAAATAACCCGCGTTTCCTTTTCAGCAAGCCAAGCTGACAAAGAGTCCTAACTCTATTGATCCTAGTATTCCAATAACACTCAGCAGTAACGACTTCTTGAGCTTCTTTAGTGACAAAATTCTAACTATCAGAGACAAAATTCATCATCTCCTGCCCTCAACTGGAACCGATTTATACTCAAACACAGGAACCTTAGATTCAGCCATAAAACCTGATAGATATTTAGACTGCTTTTCTCTAATTGACCTTCCTGAATTAACTTCACTGATTTCTACATCTAAACCATCAACCTGTCTCTTAGACCCCATCCCAACTAGGCTGATTAAGGAAGTCTTAGCCTTAATTAACACCTCTTTACTACATATGATCAATGTGTCTTTACAAACAGGCTACATACCACAGTCCTTCAAAGTAGCTGTAATTAAACCTCTTCTTAAAAAGCCCACTCTAGATTCAGGTGTCCTAGCCAATTATAGACCTATATCCAACCTTCCCTTTCTCTCGAAGATCCTTGAGAAAGCAGTCGCCAATCAGCTATGTAAATGGTAAATGGACTGCATTTATATAGCGCTTTTATCCAAAGCGCTGTACAATGTTTGCCTCTCATTCACCCATTCATACACTCATTCACACACCGACAGCCGAGGTAACCATGCAAGGCCCACTTGCTTGTCGGGAGCAATTCAGGGTTAGGGTCTTGCTCAGGGACCTTCGACATGGACGGGCAGGGAGCTATGTGACTTTCTACACAATAATAGTTT
>OMNV01006984.1:0-10883 GCA_900303265.1 Brotula barbata
TATGAATTCCTCATAGTGACAGTGCCTGGCAGGGGAGGATTTATCCATGAAAACAGATGGGCAGGAAAAGAAGGAGGGGGCCATCAAGCTGAGAAAGCCATGCAGGCCGTCGCCTTATGGTACAATGGATCACTGAAGTCTGGCAATGTCAATGTCAGAATGAGATAAGATAAGATAAGATAAGATAAGATAAGATAAGATAAGATAAGATAAGATAAGATAAGATGAGATGAAAAAAGATAAGACAAGGCAAGATAAGACAAGGCAAGATAAGACAGGATAAGATAAGTTGAGAGAGGAGAGGAGAGGAGAGGAGAGGAGAGGAGAAGGGAAGAGACGAGACGAGAGGAGACGAGACGAGAGGAGAGGAGAGGACCAGACAAGACAAGACAGGATAGGACAAGATAAGATAAGACAGTAGATAGAAGACAGTATAAAAAGTAATGAAGTGCATACATCAAAATAGAATATATACTGTATATATACAGTATATACTGTATATATATATATATATTTGTATACACCGTACATACTGTAAATCAATATACTGTTGCACGTTCCCTGTGAGATGAAATACATAAACACCTTAAAGAATGAGGATAAAAATCTAAAAACCGCACCATCTTGTGCAACACTCATAACGAAGCACATTCTCCTAGACTGATCACTTTCATTTTGGAAAAAAAAAGTAATAAAATACAATTATATCGGCCAAGAAGAGGAAGAAGATTTATACAGCGTAAACGATGTGCCTGTACGTGATGGGGAGGTACAAAGACTCGAACGCGCCACAAAAAGAACCCAAACAGTGGAGAGAAGTTATATATTTACATAGTACAATCAACTCTTTGAAGGGGAGAACAACTTTATGCCATTTGAAGTTTATATAGTAAAAACAACAATAAACAGAAGGCACACATAACAATATATTAAGCTAAGTGGAAATATGGCAGCTTCTCACATGTTAATGATCCTAGTAGACAGAAACCATGATTTCATAGTGTTTGGTGTCTTGTTCTCTTATTGACTTGTTTTACAGCTAACACATTTTATTTAACGGTCCTTGATTTTAGGAGAACGTTATTCTTTCTTTTTCTCCAAAATGAGACACAATGTGACCTAATAAAATTATCGTTTTTTCTGGTGGTAGTAAATTTAGCGTTGGCTGCCCTCCAACATGGACCTTTTTTTATTTATTTCAGCCATACTTGATGATTCATTTCATTGTGACAGTGACTAGAGCTCAGTGTTTTGGTGATTTTCTTCTTCAGCGTTGCACATCATCTTTGGAACGTTTAACATGATATTGTTGATAAACTCTTCATTCACAGATGTGACCCAATATATCCGTCATCACAGTTGATGCCTGAGCGATTCCAACTTTACGACTGCGACGCAGACTTTATTATTTGCACCGCAAGGTGTGCTCGGAAAGATAACATTTAACAATCACAACAATGGAAGCTCTCCTTTTTTTCCTTTTTTTTTAAAGCCCCCCACCGGTGACTGATGATCTCTCAATGAGCGATGTAATGTGTCCCTGCCTCCTCCTGTGACATGACTTAGGTCACACCGTGAGACTCTCAAAGTCATCGGATCACCGTACTGTACCAACGGTAGCACGGCCCGACCGTCTCTTATAATCGGACATCATGAATTGAAGAAGTGCCGCATCTATGCTCGTGATGTGCAGATGCTGATGGATCATAGGCTGTAAATCGTTGTTGATCTCCAGTCAAAACACATTTTAAGATGCTGGATTCGAACTCATAGAGAGAGAGCAGATATTTAGCCTGCTAGCTGTCTCTCACTTGTGTGTGTGTGTGTGTGTGTGTCTCTTGACAGAGATCCTTTGCTCACGGGAGGAAGCGCCGATTCACCTTCGATCGCGGGCATCAGCGTTTCCCGAAATCACATTTCATTTGTCAATACTTGTCAAGAATAACTACAATCGCGAACGCTTGTCATTTATTTTCTTTACATTGTGACGGTGATATGGAGGATTTGCCGTGAACCAGCTGGGCCTACCCCCACCCCCATCAAACCCCTTTGCCACACCCACAACTTTGTCCCTCGAGACGTCACAGCACGCGCATACCGAGTCACGTCACCGTCCAACACCGACCTGGACGAGATTTATCACGAGAAGCACAAACCAAATCCTCCAAACCAAGACGATCCGTTCCCATTCAGTCAATATTGATCATATTGTCAGACGATAGCGTAGCAGCATACCAACACAGGAGGGTTATCTATTCAAAGTGAAAAGGCTCTCCGTTCCTCCAGGGGTAAACAACAAGGAAATGCTGCTCTGGCATTTTCTGTACACTGTTGGATAATTTAGCACCCTGCCTGTGAATTATGTGTACATATGAGTTTTATATCAGTCCTCTCTTACAATAGGACACAGACATAGAAATCAATAATAAAGTCTTTTTGTGACTATCAAATATTGACACTGCCCTTGCCGTTTGTGTGTATGTGTGCATATAAATGGACTTTTTTGCGTTTTCCATACAGGGTACAACTTCCTCGTGCCAATTTTGCTCGCCCCCCTCAGACCCTTTTGATGCAGAAGTGACAAAACATGCTATTGTGAAATGTCTTACTATATAGCGCATACGGCGTGTTTTCTAATGCAAATCATATTTTTATTGTACACAGAGCCAGCCACTGTAAACTGCACGCATTGTCGCTGTCTGCTTGCCTTCACTATATGTCAGAGAAAATGAAATTCATTTATTCAATAATAACCCACTTTAGCAAGCTGTTCCCCCACTGCCAGCACAACCTGCTCCCTCAGCTTTAATGAAAGCCCAATTATGAATGGTAGATGGGTACCTAATAGGAGAAACTGCGTCTCACTGGGCCCAGGAGAGAGAGAATCAGAGAAAAGGAGGGAAAGATGACACATGAGAGAGGACGATCGCCTCTCTTGACTGTTTTATGCTGATCTGCAGACAAATATCAGACACATCCAGGAATTCTTTCACCTTCAAGATCACACCTGCAGTTATTTACAGAATCCAATGTCAACTTGTCTTTATTCCCCTTGTTGGCTTTTAGCAGCATACAGTCAAACTCTGCTACTGTCAGAGAGAGTGTGAGACGACCTTCTTACTGCTGTGTGTCACGATGATGGCATTTAGCATGTTACCTGTACGCATTGGTGGATGAAGTACCCCAAAGTTAAGTACTACTCAGAAAAAAAAAAACTGAACTTAGTTTTACTTAAGTGTCAAAAGTGTTGGATAAAAGTACTGAAGTAATGAAAGTAAAAGTATTTCTGTTGCTCTCAGTGTCATTTATACCTTGTGATGATCTTCAGATTAACTAAATTATAATCTGAACCAACACTGTGCATGTCTTTAAAGATATCAATCACAGAGTGGAGATTTTCAAACTTTGGAGGACAAATTCAATGAGTTGGACCGTCCAAGTCCTCTATGTGGTGTTCTATTTCATCTTCACATTTATTTAGACAATTTAGAGACAATCTATCTCAAACAGGAAGAACTCAAAACAACAAAACTCTACTCGTAGTGCAGATGTTGGGATTTTCACCAACGGTTCAGTCTTATGTCTCCCAGTCTGCAGATTGAAAATATCTCCTAAAATCCTAGTCTAAAATCCATTTTAGAACCAACGACAAACAAGTCTGGAGAAAAGTAGTGAAATTAAAGTATAGATGTTACTTAAGACGCATGTTAAGGTAATAATTAGCAAAAATATCTACCCCACTAAAGTACAAACTCTTGTTGAATAAAAAGACTTCACTGTGGTGAAGTCTTTTTATTTTGTTATTTGGGCTATAAAGCACTGTGGACTGAAAACTATCATTCTGCAGCTCTTTCGCTTTGCCGATGTCCCTGGTAGACAAATTATAACTTGATTTTTCTCATTTATCCAAAAACAAAATCTCTTTGTAGTGTGAGAAGAGACAGTCGGCTCTCCAAGTCCAGCACGAGTTGGATCAGAGCTCCAGTTAATGATCTGATTCTGCTGAAAGATGAGCTCCACTGCTGTCCAAGCCAAGACCAAACTATCCCAGTCATGGGTATGTACAGTATCTTGTGATCCATTTTCTGAATATTGAATACAGACTCCAAACGCACAAAGCTTGATTGTTGTTGTTATTTTGGATGCATTTCATTGGTGATGACGTCCTTCACGCTGGCCCATTCCCTGAAATCCGGTCCTTGGTTTGAAAGTATCGGGTATGTTACACCCACGTCCACAGACTTAGGATAATGCGTGTAAACAAGACCTGACGGAGTTTGAATTTAATCTTACCTTTAACATGTGAGAAGACACATCTATTCACTCCATTTGGTCGTTTCACTCGTTTACATCAGACAAAGTTTTAACTGCACAAATCATTAAAGTGTGTGTATGTGTGTTGTTGTTGCTGGTCATCTGCTCTTTTAGAAATGAATGTGTGACCGACATCATCTCAGCAGGGAGTGAGCACAGACAAGTTCATTAAGGGTTCATGTCTGTGTAAACGCGTAAAACAAATGCCAAAATAAAGTTGGCCCAAATCCACTCCGGATGGCTGCTGTGTGCTCTTGTATGTTTGTAGCCGTCGCCTCAGATAACTTGGCCCCGCGTTGACCTGAGTAAATGTTAACTTCCAGTCTGGGTGAGGCAGAGAGGTTATAAATGTCAGCGGTCTGAAGTTCACCGACTGTGCTGTTGTGACTTTATATAACCTCTGCTTCATTCTTCTATTATATTTTCTGTTAAACCTTGTACTCATTTTCACCATCAGCACCCCTGGGCAAATGCAGATGCAATTTTTTTTTTTTTGTGCAAAGCTACTTGGACAAGGAAACTTCTTTTGACTGGAAAACAGCAGAGACCTTTAAAAGCACAAAGGCAGTGAAAAAGACTTGGTCGAGTTTACGGCGCGATCACGTTGTACGAACAGAAATGAATCATGTCGGTGTTACCTGAATTGTGAGGATCAGTCGTCGTCCCCGTATTCACGCGTTGTTCCACCTCCCTTTGTTTGACGGTGGATAGACGCGTTTGTCACACAGATGCGCTCGCAGCGCTCCATCACTTCTTGCATTTGCTTTGCTTTCCGTCTACTATTTTTGTTGCTTCTTCTCCTCTGATTAAAGTCATGAAAACCTCAGTCCGCACACAAAACTCAGCACGTTTCCGTACACGGTCAGCGTGTCCAACCGGGAAATAAAACACCATATTATGTGGCAAAGTTTCTCAAAGAGCAAAATTACCTCTTCAGAAAAGGGGACTCAAAAAAGCCAAAAATGGTTTTTAGCGATTTTCTTTTTTGTTGTCAGAAAATCCATTGTGTCCATAAGACATTTTTCAATTTGCGACTTCAAACAGCACAAAACCAGGCCACCTGAAACAAGACTAGTCCTGGCCAAAGTCCTGAGACCTCGATTAATCTTTCTTTACAATAAAAGCCAAAGACTCACTTTTGCTTCGTCTATTAAGGACCAATCAGAAGTCTCTGAAGTCGTCTTTAACCTAATTTCATCCACGACATGCTAATACATCACGATTATCTCCTCGGTCTGGACGGTGCCATTAGAAATACATTGTCTCCATTACCACGGAGAGTCTGTGTGTGTGCTCATACATGAGCGCACGAACTCACATGTGTGTCTGCCTGTAGGAGGACTGAAGCGCTCTCAATCTCTCTGCAGACAGCTATTTCATATTCAATTACATTTTCCTTACATCAGGGGGATTGCCAAGTCAATGGCCCAAATCACTTGTCTGGGTTGCAGAGAGGCATTAGTGACATTTAGGTTGTTAGCACCCTCATTAAAGAGGCTGCAGCAAGCACGGAAGCAAATGCCACGTTCAGAACTAAAGAAAAACAAACAAGGAGAACGATAGGAGGGGAAATCAGAGGATCCATTTGGATATTTGGACCTACGGACAGTTCCCATTACAGTCTAGACATAATTCAGCCTCAAGAAGTCTCCTAGGTTCCAAATTAGACCTATACCAGAGTAAGTCAGAGTGCTATTGGTACAACTACACGAAATAAAAATAGACAATGACATGACTGATGGACAACATGGACACACACACACACCATGAAACTCATTTTTGTTCAAGGGCCACATGTAGTACCAATTTCATCTCAAGTGGGCTGGAGCAAAATTGGTCAGGATTACAATATTATTATCATTATTACTATTATTATCGTCATCATCATCACTAGACGTCAAAACCTCGCATTTGTAGGGTAAACCGAGAAAATTCTGTTGTCTTGCTGCTCGCTCTGATGAAGAGGATGAATGTGCCGTTTAGTCGTGTCTTCTATGCCGTCTATTTTATGGATAAACAGACTCTAGTGGCTTCCATCAATTTTCACCACTGTCTCTGGACGATACAGTCCAACAACCCCAATTCTTACAGACTGTACTAAGAGTGATGTTCTGGGACATGTTAAAGAGGAGACGTCTTCATTTGTCGTTGTACTTGAAGAGCAGTGGGCAGGCATAGTTCAGGGTCCAAGGACCAACTCCGGATCCACTGCCTCATGCGCCGGTCAAAGGTAACGGTGGGAGTAACTCGCCTAAAGTACACATTTTTGTAGATAGGGGAAACCCCAGCACTCCACAGAGAAAGGATCAGGATCAGCACCAAAATTTGAACTCACGACTTCCTTAAGGCAACAGTGCTAACCACTGTCCTACGCTAGCACCTTTAGTGTTTTAATCTATGCTATGAATAATTTCCAAATACAGTTATGAAGTCTTGTAAGCTGTCAAATGAATATCAGCTCAATCAATGGCACATTCACGTTCTGACACAAAGTAATCCCCGTCTAACGTGAATGACTTATGATTATGCAGTCCGACCTATATTCTAAAATAATCCATTTTTCCACAGGGAGGCCTTACCGGGGCAGGACAGCTCTGATGCATGGGCCAGCGGACAAGCGAGACCCTGCAAACTTTCCTGCTTAATTAGCAAAAAAGAAAAAAAAAAAAAAAAAAAAAGAGGCAGGAGAAATGTGACACACACACAACAAAGGTGTCCACAAGCACACACATTCTGTTGAGATAAATTTACTGCAGTCGGATGCCTGAGGAAACCTCTCAGAGGAGCAGTAAGAAGTGACATGCCAAGTCAGGAGAATAAGCCGCCACCTAAAAGAACATCATTAGTGTTGACACTTCATTAGTAGGAGACACAAGGAGAGTGAGAAAGCGGAGGAACAACAGCAGGATGTGTATCTAACTGCCGACGGTGGCTTAGCTGGACAAATGATGTCCTCCACCCACCATGAGGTAAAAATCCTGCTTTAAAAATCCACGTGTGCTGCAGTCACACAGGTATTCGTATCCTCAGGTCCATGACTGAGACCAAACAAGCTGAGTTGTTATTGATTTCCTACATCGGATATTTTACGGTCTGAGTTATTGAGAACGTTTTGAAGATTAGCCCAAGTTAAATAAAATCCAATACGTAATGTTAGATCACCCTTATTCTAACACTCTGTAAACATCGGGCCCTCAGAGTTTGTAAGTCGTCCCTTTGTCTGTATTGGTTTCTACCCGGTACTCTTGTACCTTCTTCAACAAGACAGCGGCTCTGGAGTTGGTCCCTAATCACTGCAGAGTTGTCCAAAGAAGGGAAGGAGGAGGGAATGGAGAGAAGGACCACAAACTAGGGTTCACTTCCAGTTAGTACTCTCCATAATGATGAGCCCAGAATTTCTGCAACTCTCACCATCGTGTCTTTGCAGTCTGACACCAAGAGGGGTCCCGGGTTTTCCCAGATTCAGGGTGTGGTACACATGCTGGTCTTTTACCTGGGAACAATCGGAGCCTCGCTTCATTTGTATCCAAATATCAGCAGCAGACAGGGAAGACGAGAGGGGAAAGGGTTGATTAAGGTTAAGTGGGGACACGATTAAGTAATGGATCGATAACACTATAGGAGTGAAAATACATTTTGATGGCACAATATTTTTATGGCTCTACTCGACCCTGCACAGAGGGGAATGGCTCACATCTAAACTGATCCCTGCTGAGGACGTTATTGCTACAATTGGGCAAAACGGTCATGGCCAATCATTGTAATTAGCGAGGTGCTATGGAGAGAAAAACTATTTGATGAATCATTTTGTTTCTTCCAGATTACGCAACCTTACTGTGTCTGCGACAATTTAAACCATTTCAAAATATCAGCCACGATTTTCTGATATTAAATTATTTATAAGTTACAAGGCCATTGGCTACGAGTTATATTGCGTTATTATTATTAAAAAACACTTCCATCTTTGACTTAATAATGATTTCAATTAAGAATTTAGTAATATTTATATCATTTCATCATAAACGAGCCCTTTATTATAAAATGTTGACTATTAGAAAGAAGATGTCATAAAATTACTTTTTTAACCTCAACTATCCGTTCCTACGTTCTAAGTAAGATTTGTTGATAATGATTATAAAGTAAAAAGCGGACCGTAGAGACCCAAGTCACAGCCCAACTTCCATTTCTTGCCTTGGTCTTTCGTCCTCTGTCATTTCCTGTCCTGTCTTCTCCTTGGCTCGTTTGCCTTTCCTTGCCTTGTCTTGACTTATCTTGTCACACCGAGATATTTCTGTTCCTCCCTTTGCATTCATTTGAGTGTACAGCTCTTTCCCTGCAGTCACCGAACATCAGTTTGAATTTAGCGATATCAGGAAAATGGCATGACTTAAAGCCACTGATGAGCCGAGTCACAGAGGACAGTAAGTGTTACCCAAATTTCTTGAGTTTGAACCAAGTTACAGATGACAATTTCTTTTATCCCTCCAATCCATCACACGGAGAGACTCCAGGACACCAAACTGGAACAATGATGATTTTGATGGCTCCATGGGACTCTTTGCGCTCATGGGTGTTTATCCATGAATATTTCAAAGCCGAAGTCTGAAAGAAAAGGTGTAATTTTATTCAACCAAGTCAGCTGTCAGACCAAAGATTCTCAACAGAGTGACGCATCTAGAGGATCGGGACATCTCCATATCAGTACGTATGTCTGACTCTGACGGCCACAGTTGTACCGTTACCCCTTTTACTTTACATGCACGGATCAGATAACCTAGGGGGAAATAAAGCTAAACATGTTTTCTGCTGTAAGGTTTCATCACTTTACATTTTAACTGAGCGCTGAATGCATTATTTGGCCTCACCCAGAGAGGATCACCTCTTTTTGATACAGACGGGTTTATTGAGGGAGGTTTTGCAAAGGTAAAATCGGCGACTTTCCTGCACCCCCCTTTAACAAAATGACTGCCTGGGAAATTGCTTTCAGTCTAGTCGGTCTGTTCGAAGGACTTTGAATAGCAAAGCTGTTAGGACCTGGGATCTATGCTTGAGTCCCTGAGTGTGATAGCATGGACAGGAACAGACCTTTTAGAAGTCTAATCATGTCGGAAATGCGCGCAGACAAATCCCTGTGACTCTATAACTCCATCTCTAAAGCTTTTGAGACCGGTCTTTCATCCTCCACTTTCTGTTCGCTTTTTCACCTCTAGGGTTTTGTGTTAAAATAGTGTTGAAAGCTCAAGGGCTGAAAGGACAAAGGACACCACTTTTGGTGAAGTGACCGTGAACAGTTGGAGAAAACACGAAAGGGCGAAAAGGAAGAAAGTAAGATAGGGCAGAGAGAAAAAGAGGAAATCGAACCCGGCGGAGAGAGATTGAGAGAGGCGAGGTAAGGGAAGGACGGCGGAGGAGATTGGCAAGAGGCGAGCGAAGGAGAGGGAGAGGTGAGAAAAGAAGGAGACGCGAGGAAAACGGGGCTGCCAGTCTCGTCTCTCCTTTGTCAAAGTTGGGCCCAGACTTAGAAGTATGCAGATCAAGAGAAGACTTGAAGTTGAATTGGTCAAACTCAGAAAAACCTGACAAGTGCAAAGTAATAGGACACTAAAATATTAATGCATCACAGTTCGCATATGACGTAAAATAAGTATGAGACTGGCAGATTTTGGAGACCAAGCACTAAATTCTTTTAGGATTTTGTCATCTGTACTTGAATCTGCACTTCCCATATTCCTCTCTTTTTGTTGCTTTGTTTTTGATTATCCGACAAGATGTTTGAAAAATCGACATGTTGGGAATTTAGGTAACGCAGCAGGTTTTTCAACAACATTTCCCACATTTCATTCTTCATGTTGTGGAGCTTTTAAGTCTATGTAAAACTTGGAATAATATTTCCGGAGAACACAAAATCAAAGTCCCTTTATAAAGCATTTTTGCAGTGTGACACAGGATGACGCACACACAAGCAGTAAATGCAAAGTGCATACATAGAACAAGGCTTGATACTAAGATTAAGTGGAACGTGTGCATTTGAATCTAAGATTAGGACGTGCGGCCCGTTTTCACGTACGCGACGGAGTGTGAGATGTTTTTAGATTTTTCCCGTCACGGTTTGTTTCTGTCTCCGGTTCTACGGTGTTCACAGTGTTTTTACTGTGTTCACAGAACATTTCAGTGTCAAAGAGCAGTTCTGATGCACACACTGGGAGAGGTGTCATTAGCATAATATAATATTTACATCTGTTCTGTTGCATTCTAATCAGCACTGCTTTGCTGCTTTGTCTGTTGGCTGAAACGACTTCTGGAAAACTAAAACTTAGAACACTGGTAGGACTCATTTTAGCCAAAGCCCCAGAGGGAATACCAAATGCTGCAGAATCTAATACCTTATGACCGGCATGGACACTTTTTTGTGTTGTCCAGTATCACATACAACGTCTCAAAGGGCTTTTCAGGCCAACATAGCCACGGTTCCTAACCCCATCCCAAAGCTCCAGCACTTAAAATCACACAAAAAGAGCCAGAGAGAGAGAGAGAGAGAGAGAGAATTAAACAGAAAAACATTGTCAGCA
>OMNV01006991.1:1557-17448 GCA_900303265.1 Brotula barbata
CAGATCTTCCTCCAACTGGAGCCTTATCCCAGCGCCTTAGACCGCTCGGCCACGCTACCAGTACCGACCAACTCTCAGGTACTGAAGTGTAAAAAACCCAATACAGATCATCACACCTACACATTTTCATCCAATATCTAAGATCTTGTCAGAGGTCAGATTGAACAGCTGAGTGTCCATTGTGCATCCCGTGCAGACAAAGGATTCATCAAAGCCCGGACAGAAACCACAGAGGAGCTAAAACTGACAAATGTCTTATTATATTGGTCAAAGTAGATGTTTTTTCTTCTACGTTACAACATCACATGGCCGTAGGTTCCATACTATGTGGGTCACGATTTCCCTGTAAATGAATGGTGAGGTTGATGGCTCGTGTTTTATTCATTCAGTATATTTGCACACACTTTGTTTTCGGTGTGTGTGTGTGTGTGTGTGTGTGTGTGTGTGCAGGGATTAAGCCAAAAATGTAATAAAACGTTATCACCATATTAACCTCGTTAACTCTGAGGTAACCGCCAATGGGTCCGTCTTTATGAAGTTATACTTTAAATTCTAGTAAAAGGAAAGGCCAAAGATAAAAGTCAAATACATCAGGATAAAATGATACAAAGAAAAAAGTAAGAGTTTCTCCGGCAGGCAGGATTTCTCTTTTCAGCAGTAATCATATAGTTTTCCATCATTCATATTCATGTTCTGAATGGGTCACTGATGTAAAAAGACCCTTTGAATTCATCTAAAGCCCTTTAAATAACCTTGAATAACCATGAACATTGCTGTCCTTATTCAGAGGGTTAAAGACCTTCACACATCCAAAAGTCACATCTATAAAAGAGGACATGTGACATTGTGCAGATAAAATGAATCATCTCAAGGCCACGACTTCATAAAGAGCGTGACGATGAAGATGAACTCACCGTCCTCACCGTTGGTGAGTGTTGAAACGTTGGTGCTCGTGTTGGTAGCCTAAATGTTTAAAGAAAGCCGTTAGCAGCTGGCTAAGCAGCAGCTGGCCGGCTGTATCTGAGCGGACGTGAGTGAACCAATCAGAGCTGGGCCCTATTTGCATGTTATTTGCATATGGCCCCGCCCACCCAAACAGATAAAGAGGAGAAAAGCAGAATGAGAAATTTGACAGACTTGACAGAGCTTCATTGAGACACAACGTGGAACTATACTATGTAAATATTACTACGAAAAAATACTGACGACGCTGACGTAACATTTCTCATCTGTTTCCTGTCTTTGTGACTTTCACAATAAAGCAAACAGACCTATTTCCCAAAATGCTCTGTAAACAACAAACGCAGTCTAACTTAATACAATCTACAATCAAAAGTTTCTGAAAATATAATTTCTGATTTCCCCTTGATCATCGGATACATCACATGGTCGCCGAGCAGAGGCGAGAGTTCACCGATGACGGCGAGCTTTAATTGCCCGTTCACTCCAAAAGTCATCCTCCTCCGTTTCCACGCCTCCATCCGGCGAGCGAGTCAGTCAACCTGCAGGATTATTGACGTGTTTACGGTGGGGGCAGGGGGTGGGGGGCTCTCCCTGCCTCGGGAAACCCTGAGGCCTTCAACTGTTGAATAACATTGACTCCTGCCGCCGCTGCTTTCAATCAGGAACATTGGAAGAATACGGTCGTCTACGCTCGCCACGATAATAAAAAAAAGAGAGAAAGAGAGAGAGAGAGAGAGAGAGAGAGAGAAGAAGGCTGCACTTGGGTTTTTGCTTCTTCACCACTTTTGGTTCTTACTCATTTCATCGTAAAGCTCGGCGTCAGTGACTATTCAGATGCCAATCGACCATAAAGGGAATAAATCTGCCCAGCAACGCCTCTAATGTGTTTGAAGCAACAAACCAAAATCAACGATGGAAACCAAACAATTCAAACAACCGTGGAGGCCGTGGAGTTTTAGGATCACACAACATCGTGTTTCAGCGCTGATGATCGTGTGATGGATCTAAAAAAAAAACAACCGTCACGATGTTTACTCGCATTATCTGAAGCGCAAAGTGGGAGAAAACAAATGAACGAAACTGAAAATGTGGCGAGATTACTAGAAAAAAACGTCAAGAAATTTCAGAAAACACAAAATTTCCGTAAACAAATGAATAAAACATGACAAGTCAGCAGATGTAAGTTGTTTTCAAAAACTGGCATATTTTATAAAATATTGTCACAACGTCTGTGACCTCGGGGAGCGATGTAAAAAGTTGTGTTTCTGTTCTGTGAGTGTGTATGTGTGTGTGTGTGTGTGTGTGTGTGGTTGAACATGTCCATTTGTTCATGCTGTCTGTGTTGTTTCCTAAATGCTTTTCCAAATCTTATTTACTTTTGTTTTTGTGACTTTGATCTCTAACATGTTGTTTATTCTGTTTTGTTGGAACATTATAGAAAAAAAAAATGTTTAAAAATCCTCTTTTCTGATTTGATTTGATTTCTTCCCGTCCTATCGGAGGGCACTCAGTGTTGTGCTTTTGTATTTGGCGTGTCAGGGCCACCGTACTTTTTCACATCAAATCAAACGGCTCACGCCACTCTTTGATCTCCACAATCCGAGTCGGGGATTTCAACCGGGTGAGCCAGTTACCCAACTTTGTTCAGCCTTAAACAACCCCGCTGTCTTTTTTGTCTCTCGCTCCGTCCCTAATCCGTCCTCGTAGCCCTCCCCCTTCTTTACAACCAAACCCCGGTTACATAAGACCGCCGAAACTGTTGTTTTCCAGCGGGACTCACTGCTGTGTGCGGAAACTGTGGGAGTGGAGGGTTGGGCATCTTGGTCCCGTACACCGCCGATGGCCATCCCAGGAATGCTTCCTCTCCGTGGGTCTGGGCCGCAGCCAACCATGTGGCCTCCCAATGTCACCACGGCACAGAGACAAAAGAGAGGGAGAGGGCGAGCGAGAGAGGGGGAGAGAGAGAGAGAGAGAGAGGGAGAGAGCTTTTTTTAAACAAAAGGCAGCGTTTAACTTCCATTTTGGCGTTCCGTACGGCGAGGTTGTCTAACGCTGCATGCGCGGATGCTTCCCCTCTTCTTCTTTTTATAGGTGGAAACCGCAGCGTGCTAGCGTGCCTGCCTCGCAGCCCTTTGATGAACACAAAGAGGTGTTTTAGTAATATTTAAAGAATCCCCCTCCAGCTACATTCAGCGGCGGAAGGCTTCTGGCAGACGCAGTGACAGACTTCTCTCCGCCACACCTGACATAAAGAGGTTTAGCTAACACTACGCGACACCTACTGTTAATCCTATTTCAAATTGCACTCTCAGCCATGAAATCCACTCACAAGAGGGGGAAAAGAGAAAAAAAACCACACGGCGATGCGGTGCAGAGGTGTTACAAAGATAATCTTTCCCCTGTCACTTTTCTCCACGGGCTCCAAAGCAACAAAGGCGAGCAGGTACAATTAAAGCACGGGGCGCTATTCTGAGTGGAATAAGCGGCCCGGGCGGGTAGGGTTAGCGAAACGGGGATGTGTGAGAAATGAAAAAGGGAACGGCGTCCCACTGTGTCAGCAGGCGGTGCCAGACATATGGCTAACATCGATGGTAACTACGCTGAGGGGGTTTTGCCAGAGCTCCGTTTGACCCGGTGCTTTAAAGCTTCCTGATGGCGGTTGGTGGCACGGACTCTCCCGGGGCCCTGTGGTCTGCTGACCGAGCGCTGATCCCATAACTCGTGCGTCGGTCTCTTGCCGGGGCGGCGCGGCCTGAGCGCGGCGAGGAGCTCGCAGAGAAGCGTGACGCAAACTTCTTAGCACTCGAGGACGGTTGGTGATATTGCGCAGATATGTTCAAGACGGTTCCGTTTGAAACGTTGGAGGACTTTCATCACGTCTAGACACAGACTGTGCTGACTGCAGTAAGAGGGAGAATCCAACACCAGATTTAAACCTCATAATCTGTTAAATTTCATAAGATCGCATCCATTTATGCCAGTTTTCATAACGATTTCTTGTCTATCTGAGCGTCGCCAAGGTTTCAGGGCTCTACTTTCTGACGGATCAGAGGGAAGGTCTCACACTTTCAGACGTGTACTTTAGACCAGCTACAAGCTACAAGCTACAAGCTACAAGCTACCAGCTCGAGTTGAAAACATGCATCTTCTGACTCGCTGCGTCATGGAACTGACCGCACAAAAGCAGAATCCGTGTCAGGATTTGACTTTGTAGACTGACTTTGTTCGTCCGACCACACTGCTGTGAAGCGGTCAAAGAGTGAGTTACAGTGGATTGGAAGCAGACCCATTAAAAGGCCGGCGTTAACCAAAACATGTTTTTCCATGACGGACAAAGTCACTTTAAGAAATCCAGACCTCTAAGAACTCAAAGATAAGAAGAGGAAAAAAAACGAACAGAGAACCACTCGGTTTTGGTGCGGCGCCCGGCGAGCTGTCAGGGGGTTGTAAAGAAAGGCGGCAGACAGTGCGGGAGGCCGCCGGTGACAGCCGATGGCAGGGTGGGTGTCACCAGGTATCATCCCTCATCTCTGCGTCTCTCAGTGTCTCGCCTGGCTGATCAGGGAAGACAGGACCGCTGCTCCCAATCTTCAGTCAGCTGTCACACGAGGTCACAGCACGAGACAAAGTATGCAAGTCACACACACTGTGCACACACGCACACACACACATACACACACACAGGAAGGCTTTCTTTCAGTGCTGCGTTCGTGTGTGTGTGTGTGTGTGAAGTTTGACGTCTATCTCAGCCTTCATTTAAAAAGCGTGGACGGGGCTGAGGGGAAATGATGTGGCGCTGAATTTAATTTCTCTATAATTTCTATTATCTCGCCGGTCATGGGTTAACACCGGGGAGCGAAAATGGAGGAATAAAAACACAACAACTTGGATTAGAGAGAAAAAACGAGGGAGTTCAGAGGGTCGTATATCATTAAGCAATTGAGAAAGTTAATTAGGCAGCTCTGATAATTATTGCCATGGCAACCTGAGCGCACTCATGCAGATTTGATTAACGAGGTGCCATTTATCCACGCGGGCTCCGACGCCAGGCCTGCACAGAGTTTGAGAGACCCCTAAAGGTGGATGTTGTGTAGTGTGCGCTGCGCTAACGAGCCTCCGCGTGTCACCCGGCACGTGAAACGCACAGATTACAACTTAATCTGTACGCAGACACATCCGGGTCATCACAGTATAAACCAGAAGTAAAACCCGGGTCGGACTTTTCCATTGGTTCATACTGTTGGACAGAGAGGTTCGATCTGACCGAGCCCCCCCCTGAGAGTTTTTCCCCTTATTAAACTATAAAGTGCATAATTCGCTATTCATAAGAGTATGTGTGGCATATGGTGCGGTGAGACGTAAAATAAGGGATGTGATTTGCATGTGGAGGAGTGGAGCGTGCAGAGAGGAGGCCTTGCTGGATTACAGTACACATGTTGCCCTCTGGTGGTACAACAACCGCACTCGGGCCTGCACGCCTGGCTGATGAAGGGCGTCCGGAGCCTCGTTTAGCAGCAGGCGCCGTATCGTTAGGTATGGAGACACTTCATTATGCGCTGGTGTGCAATTGGTAACGGCTACTGAGAGAGCACGACGCAGCACTGGTACGCAATAAAAGCCTCATCCTGGATGGGAAAAGTCCGGAGGAGCCATTTTTTTTTTTTTTTTTTTTTAAAAAACAAAAAAACGACGCCTGTCACCAATCAAGACGAAGGAAAAGTGAGAGAGAGAAGGAGCAAGACGGGTGCTGGGAATCTTCAGACTTTATCTTCATCGACGTGAGGAGGATGTGACACATTTAGCGCCTTTCTGAGACGTCCTATCAACATAGATACGGTGTGCGTCACTTCATTAGGCCTCTCTGGGGCTTTGGTCGTCCAAGACTAAAGTGAACACATGAAAGTGAAGCGGGCTCGGCTGGAGATTTCTCCTGGGACTCGCTAATCCTCTTGCACATTATTTCACACACACACACGGTGAAGTGAGAGGTATGGATTATGGTTTATTAGACAAATATCCAGCCTGGGTGAATTCTAATAACAGTCATATCAATTACAGCCCTCTCTCTCTCTCTCTCTCTCTCTCTCTCTCTCTCTCTCTCTGTGCCCATCATCAATGTGTGACAGTGGGAGTGGTGTAAAAATAGAAAAAGGAGAGCATCGATTTTACTGTCACACACACATACACGAGTCTCCTTATTGAGCTCCTTTGAAGTGAATCTCCGCCGCGGTTTTGTAACCTTGTCTCGGTTAATTACTGTTTGTGTGACGTTTTTTTTTTTCTTATTTTTACCAGCGAATCATCCGCTGACCGAGCGCCATTCAAAGGGAGTCGACTTCGTATTTGTCCAGGAAGAATCTGTGCTTGACAGAAAGTGAAACAAGAGTTTTGCTGCAGTGGCGGAAAACTGCAGAGTGAGAGCAGAAAATAAATAAATAAATAAATAAGAAAATAAATAAAAAAAACAGTGAAAGACTCCAGAGCTGGTACAGTTTGTACCTGTATAATAAAGCAGAAGATGATGGAGAGAGAAACCTACAACAGTCGGGTTTAATGAGCCGTAAAACAGGAGGAAACGGGCAAACGTGAGAATATATGAAAACCTAAACATCCTGTTTAACGCCACGCTTCAGATAAGAGGTCATCGCGGTGAGATCAGGAGACAAATCCCCATCAGCACCACCAACACAGTCACACAATCAAGGCCAATTAGGCAACAGTGACACGGAGGGTCGGATCTGAAGAGGCTCTCCTCTGAAAATAGAACATTAAACGTGCGGCGAAGGCTTTGCTTGTTATTCCAAAGAGAAACTGTGAGCTTTGTTGTTGAAGCGATAAAATGTTTGTCGTTCCTCTGTGACTTTGATGCAGAGGAGCTTTCACAGATTCACACAAACTGTACGTTTTGAGTGAATTGTGACATTTACCTGAATTTTTTTCCAAGTTGCATAAATGAGAAAAACCCGCTTGCACACCAGAGGTAAACAAAATGTCAAAATGAAAACTAATGAGACGTAAATCATTAAGCTTCGGCTTTCCAAAGCATCTTTAAAGGTCAGGAACAACTTATGTTATGTACTTATGTTACCGCTATATTATTACACTATACCGAAAAAGGTGCTGTGCTGTGAGGTATGTCAGGATGTCACAAAGCTGATCTGTGTGTGCGGACGACAGATGTGTTGAAATGACACTGTGCCTCATTAGGCTACATGAAAAATAGCACATTTAAGGTACAAAGGCATCTTCAAGCGACACTTGTTGCACCTTTTGAAGATGTGGCAGCTCGTGATCCAAGTGTGTTTGACTTCCTTGCCTATATTTTGTTTCTATATGTGTAAATTTTCTTCGTCTGATCTTGCTATCCTGTGTGTTGTACAATAGAATGCGTGTAACAATTCAAAGAATACTGCAAATCAACCACATCCTCCTATAAACGCCTGACCTGGAGATTGGTCACTCATCGTCCTGTCACGCAACAAGAACAAAAGTTCATCGCTCACTAACTGTAATAATAATAAAAGTTCATCGCTCGCTGCCCGTTATGGCTCACACAGAGAAGCTGCTTCGTTCCCCAGTCTGCAGTCTATGTGACAGAAACCCAAATAAGTTCCTGTCTGATCGGTTCATCAGCTGCAGATGTGCCAATAGGACACAGCTGTATCCAATGGTATCCAAACCTAAGCTGCAGCGCCGTGCACTACAATGTCCGAAGCACACAAACACCCAGAACGAATCTCACTGCCATAAATAAAACGAATGAAACTCAGCAAAGAGACAAACAGATACACCGATTGACACGAGGAGGTGGTCTGAGGCCCCGATCAGATCAGGTCAGGTCAGGTCAGGTCATGGATGGAGAGAGGAGGCCGTAAAAGTTTTGATGTTTGAGTCCATGTAAAGGCGTTTGACGTTACAAAATGCTTACACAAGATTTGTTATTATTAGAACCACAGAAAGTCCTCGTCACAGGAGTCCTAATCAAGGATCCTTGATTTGAACAGCTGTGAGGCGGAGTGATACGGGGACAGTGAGGCGTCCCACTGCTGTTGTACTCGTGGAATGCATCGTGGCCAATCAAAATGCTTGGGCGGAACTAACTGTTGTATTAAACGGTTGAAATGAAGTCTGCGCCACTCGGACCATGAATTCTGCTCTCTGCTGCCACCTGAAGGTCAAGAATAACACAGCAAGACAAACGATCCAAAGCACAAGACTAAGTCCAGCTCCAAAAGGGGTCAAAAGAGAGAAAAATGAAGGTTTTGGACTGATTTGATACCTGTTGAGAAGCTGTGGGGGGACCTTAAACAGGAAGGTCACGATCAAAAACCACCAGTATGGATTCATTAAACAGATTCTGCAAAAAAGTCCTTCAAACTGATGTCAAATATGCTGGCACGGATTTCAGTTTTTTAAATTTTCACACATTATTCTGGGGAATTGTGTTTAGATTTAGCACCAGAAAAAATAATTTAAATACTCAAAAGCTGTAACCTATCAAAATGTTAAAAATTGAAGGAGTGTAAATACTTTTTGTCTCAGCTCCATAACCAACCGCCGCACCCAGATGTTCTCCTTTAAACACATTTTGGAGACGAGATTTAAACATTTGCAGATGGCGTGATGTGAAATTTACATCTCGTTGTGCGAGGACACAGGATGGCTTTTTCATATCCCTCTCCTCCCCCTCCCACACCTCAACAAAACACAAAAACATCCTGTTCCAGTTAGCAGCTTCCTTCGTGCATAATATCAGAGCGTTTTTTTGGGGGGCTCTGTAATTGGAAAACGCCGTCGTGCAACAGTCAGAATCAACAGCTGGATCTTCAGTTTGAGCTGCTGGACAGAAAAAAAAAAAGGCTACAGCGCGGCATCACATAGTTCTACCGAGTAATGCCAAAGTAATACCAAAGTAATACCAAAAATGCTTCAAATTACAGGAAAAAAAAACATCTGTGACCTAGTTTGGATGTGATTTTCCCCCAAAATCAATAGATTAGTGAAGTCAGGGGAGTTTGACTTCAGTCAGGCCTCCTCGTGTATCAGTCGTGGGCTTTGTCACGTCTGAAGAAACGTTTTTCTTCAGCGATCGTCTCTGGAGCGTGGCGGTGTTCTCTCTCAGCGGCGTGTAAAGGAGTGACTGACTGCCCTTTGATTTCACACCTTTGTTCAACATTTCACTGAGAATCTTCAGGCGATACCAGCAGGCCTTTCAGCTTCATCATCTCCCACCTTCATCTCTCCGCCCACACCGTTGCAGCAGATTGAGTCTTTTTTTTTTTCTTTTTATTATCAATCTATCTGTTATTTTGATTTATTATCATTATTTATTTATCTATTAGCTGATAAGACGTTCATATTTTTTCATAACTCGTGTCCACAATGCTATCCTTACTTTTTACCTGTGTGTAAACAGAGGTGTGTTTTTGTATTTAATTTGATAACTTAGAGGTTAAGTGTCACAAAAGCTGAGCTATAATCAAATAAATAAATTTACATAAAATAAACATTCCCTGTTTTCTCACTTCATTGTTTTAATCTCTAATTTGGATGGTTTTAGGGTTAAAAATGTTAAATCTACGAGGAGGCGTTACACACACCAGCGCCCTGTGAATACTCCTGCTGAGCTGTAATTACAGAGCTTGTTATGCTTATTACGAAGACGTTTCATACCAACTTTCACTAATTAAAAAGACAAGTTGTAGCACGTCTAAAGACGATCTGTGCTCAGTGAGCCGACGCGACCTTCAGTGGAGCCACGTTGAAGCGACCGTTCTATCAGGCCAACGTGTGGCACCACAACGTCTGTAATACGAAGAGCGTTTCTTCAACTGAACCAAATCTGATACTGGTGAACTTTGCCTAGGTTATGCAAACAAAGAATATACAAAGTTCACCGGGTGCGTCAGAGATTTACCTGTTTTGTTCATGACTGAGGTGAGTCGTGTCAGAGTCAGGGGGTGAGGACCAGATTATAACCGACCTCAGCTCCACCAGCTGGTTGCTTTCACACCATCTGAGGGTTTTATTTTTATTTTAATATGAAACTGATTAACATGCACGTTCAACATTATGGCAAAATAAAGAATAGGGATTACGATAAGTCATAAGAAACAGAAATTTCGGAGGGAAATGACATCAAACAGGGTTCAACACGAGACAGAACTCACAACTACAAAAGATGAAAAATACAGTAAATTGTATGCATCTAATTAACAGTTAAGACACTCATAAAGCCCATAAAGCCCTCTGGCTGCTCTACATATTATTTTGACATTTTTAAGTGAAACAGGTGGCCGGTAAAGTAAAGTAAAATATATTTTTCTCATATATTATATATATTTTTATACTTTCTATGATACTTAGTGTTCAAATGTCTCTAGACACTTAAATATGTTTGATTCTACTGTTTTATGATCTGTTCCCTCTATGACCTGTGATTCTGGTGATGATGATGATGATTTTCTCTTCCTTTTCGTGGTCTGATATGGATCGCCTGTGGGTGAGGATTCAATATTTACTCAAAGGACATAAGATCTTAAATGAGCAGTGTCTTAAAAGCTTCATAGTGCCTGGACTTGTTCAGCAGGTCATGCCAGCTGGGTCGCTGTGCTGTGATACGTGATGATCATTACATAATCTCAATCCACACCCAGGTACGGACTGAAATGATGCATGACTGCATACCTGTGGACTGAATTACCACGTTGGCACCCAGAGTCATTTACACATCTGGTCAAAGTTGATCACCTGCGAAAGGAAAAGCAACCAAACCTGGAACGTGGCCCAGAAGATCCGGATCGACTAAGAGCCCAAATTATTGTGTGTCCATGCTAACAGATCGTGACTGGCTCTGAATCAGCCCAACCAAAACCTCTAAGATGGCATCGATGGGTGGGCAACATGTCTGAATTATATTCACCTCTGTCATTCCAACAATTTAAACCCAAGAGGAAGAAAGTACTCTCTCTGAAAGTACTCTCAGGCTGAATGTACTCTCTCTGAATGTACTCCCCACACTGAAAGTACTCTCAGTCTGAACGCACTCTCTCTGAAAGTACTCTCCACTCTGAAAGTACTCTCAGGCTGAACGTACTCTCTCTGAAAGTACTCTCCACTCTGAAAGTACTCTCACGGTGAACGTATTTGCATCTTCTCCTCCCCGTGTTTTGCACACCGTGGTAGAAACGCCCCACGCTGTATACTCACAAAGACAAACGAACTAAATGGACCAAGTGTGTATCTTGCACATTTGAAAGATGCAACCGTCAGTGTTTACACACAAAGTTTACACGCGCTTTCACACACGCAAATCTTCAGTAAATTAGGCCTTCGGTCGGAGCGAAGAGGAAGCCGCATTCACATGATTAAGGACAGAGCTCCCTGACGCTCCCTAACGCTCCCTAACGCTCGCTAACGCTCCCGCCGTCGTTAGTATTCACTTTATTGACCTGCTTTTTTAATACAGCCATAACTCCTCCAGATTGGATTCAGCCTCTCAGTCTGAGGCGGACTGGCAGCCCCTCAGCCCGTAATGTAACCGTCTGTAAAAACCTGTACGAACACCGACCCCGGTCTGCTGCTGGATTTATGACTATTGTGACATTGTTGCGAGCTGCTTTATGCGGTCACCCTTTGGATCGGTTCGCACCAGAAAACTAAAGACTGACCCAGCCATTAACACGCACATGGCACGGGCTCGGACCCGTGATGTCTCCATCTGTCATCGCTCTGACGGACTGTTAAACGGGGACTTACTGCTAATATTCATCGGAATCATAAATAGAGACATCTTGACACATGTATGGTTTCAGTTACACGCCGTGCACTACTGTAACTGATTTACAGTCCCCTGATGGAAACCAGAGTCCTTGGGCACGGACGCTCGTCGTTCTGTTTTTGTGTTGTTTTCCCTTCATTACAGACATCATGAGGTCACTTTTCTTCATGTGATTTACTGTTCTTCCAGGGGGACATTTATCTTAAGACGGTCTGTAAACAACGTATTCAGCAGATTGTATTCATATTTGCTATGCATTGATGTTAGGGAGAAAAAAAAAAGGAAAAAAAAAATGTTCCCAGATGCGTGGAGTCAAATCGCATGACTTACACTCCACTGGACTTGACATGCAACTTTAACAGATGATTGATTTGTGTTGATTGAACCACAGATTTAAAAAAAATATATATATGAAGTCATTTGAAGTCGTCAAATTGTCAAAGATTTTGACTTCATGACAGCCTGATTCTTCTTATGTGTAAAGAGATTGCTCCATGTCTATCATTCTAGATATGAGTGCTATTCATCATATCACTGTATCTAAGACTTGATTTGTGATTGACTTTGGGTGACTTGGTGTCATCTCTGATAGTTTCAGTATGTATTGTTCTGCGTTCCTGCTTTAAAATTTTCTTTCCCATCGGACTCCTGGAGTCATTTTGTTCTCAGTGAAAGTTAAATAAAAGTGCTAGAGGCCTGTATGAGAACTGTCCATTTATAAGCATGAAATCACCAAACAAAATTAAGCAATATGCCCAAATGCACACAGGAAATACATCACAATACAGCACGATAGGCAACAATGGACTCTAATAGAGACATCAGCTACGGTGGTAACATCACAACAAAAACAAAACAACAACAACAACCAAATGTAACCAAAATAAAGCTTCGTCACTCTTAATAAACGTGGGTGATCTCCATGTTCCTGATCCAGAGACTCCGGTGTCTCACTGGGAACATGCTAACATGCTAAGGAGCTGTGGTCTTGTAGTGGTGCTCATCAATGGTAGAATAGATTTGACCTCTACTCAGCAGAGACTCCAAGGACAGTCTGCACAAGAATGAAGACAGGGCACAAGGTCAAGCAGTTCAGGAGAGTTTCCAGGAGACTCTGATCTGATCTGAGGTCCGACGGTCTGTATTAAACAACTGGATTACATGTTGTTCATGGCCTATTGTTATTACTACACATACAGCACATGATCTCATTATCTGGATCTGATATGATCCGACAAATGATATGATATGATCTGATCTGATATGATATGATCTAATATGATATGATGTACGTGAAGACCTACCTGATATCCTTCATGCTGAAGAATAAAAGCCGGTCCTTCAGGTCAAGGACACTGATGCCCTCGGTGTGAGAGAAGGACCCGATTACATGCAACACCTCACATGGAAATCAAAAAGTCATATTTTACTCCTCTGGCATTGTTTTTAAACACCCCTGTCTTTTTTAGCATAATTAGGTAAGACAAAAAAATCTAAAGTAATTTGATTAAACTTGAGGGAAGGGTGGGACAAGAGGCAAGAAGAAATGCAGTCCATGTACCATTATGTCCATTGGGGAGAATTATATAGAATATTACACATACTTACCTGATCATTGATGCACTGATGTTCAGATTGTCTACCAAGTCCCCCAGACTTTGAGGCAGCAGTGATATTCATATTTATGTCAACATTCTGTCAAAACAACATGAAAACCCTCAGAAAATCAGAATGACTCTGTCGACGTTTTCAAATTTTTACAGGAATTAAAGGTAGAGCACCTTTCCAGAAAGCTGCATGTGGGCTTGAACCACTTCCATCATGTGGGATGTGATCTCATTGAAGTCGTCGAGACAACGAATGTGGTTTGCCAGCAGTACTCTGTGTCCCTAATAATAAAACGGTTATATTAAAAGGTGGAATATCTTGTACACTAATTTCCCCTCACAGTCTACCTCATCAAAATTCTCCATCCATAATTACCTTGAAATTCCGTAGACTTCCGGTGACCTTTACATATGTTCCCGGAGAAACGACTGACATAATTGCACAGTCCTGCGAGAAATAATCGTAAAACCTTAAAACCAACTAATCGAATCGAACCGAGTTTGTTGCTGCCACTCACCTCAGTGTTCACCCACTGCCTCACGTCCATGGGTGGACCGGTCCTGTCATCCACAGAGTACTGGATGTTGGTCACGAAGGGTGCCTGCGCTCTGACGATGCCCACAAGAGATACCTGCAGGTAAACGGAGCGGACAAGGCAGAGAAACACGCACTTTTCCAAAGGCCAAGTCTCATTTAAAAAGTTATTTTTAGAAGATTTAAGGACCAGGACCGGTGTAGAGAAGTCCATTATCTCTTACTCCTACCTGGCTGACCTCGCTGTTGCCGATCACGAAGGAATCGCTGCCAAGTTCTGAAGCAGACAGGAGCTGGGACGCTGTGCACGGTAAAATCTAAACAGATGCCCTTTATGTTACCGCGTTAATGAACGAATGAGTGAATACTGATGACGCACGAGCCGTTTAATAGTAATTCAGATATTGCCGACAGTAGACGCAGACAGACCTTTATCATCGCTGCGTCGAGGCTGCCGATCCCACCGGGAAGCTGCAATAACAACAACAATTACGTTCCCGGAACAAAGATTGGTCGTCAAACAGGCGCACGAACACAATCAGGATGAAGAGGGATGGAGGCGCTGTCTTCCGTTCCGCTCAGCAACGTTGTTTTTCAGTTCAAACCGTGTCATGGAATGTTCCTCGCTAATGTTGCGTAACTTCGAAGTGCGATTCCACAGTGCTGTCGGAGAGGAGTGCACACCGTGCGGAGCCCGGGAGCACTCACGGGGAACCAGCTGACAGCTTTTAAATGGCCGGGCCGTCAGGTGAATTGAATCACGTCAATTACCTGTCGTGCAGAGCGACCAAAGCGAAGGGGCGACAGAGAGCGACACGTTCAACCGAAAGCAAATTCCACACTGCGTTGCTTCTTCAAGGCCAGATTTCCATCCATTTTATTCAAAAGTCCATCAATTCAACAGCAATTGACAGCTATGTACACCGCTCCGGATAACCTTCATTTATTCTCTTCAAAATATCATACGATGACATAAGAGCAAAAATGGTTCATACAAAACAGAGTTCAAGTTTGCCTGGTAGAGTTCATATCTGATATTATTTGAGAAAAAAAAAAATTCTATTCCTTAGAGGGGGGAACGACCCTCGTCTGAACCAGGACACTTTCTCTCCGCGTCAGGTGGTGAGGTTTGATTAATGCCTCGGGATTAAAAAGAAGATTGTTCCATTTTCATGCCGCCTGCTTGCAGACAAAGACAAGTGGGTCGATCCACGTAGAACATAGCCGATTTTTCTTGCACAAAAAAAAAAGAATCACAAACGATAAGGCCAATGAAAAACAATTATCACTAGCACACCCACGGTATCACCTGTAAATATCACATTTTTTTTTTTTTTTTTCAATGAAGTAAACTGAAGCTGAATTAAGAGTTGAGAAAATTGAACCCAATACAGCAATTTACATATCAAACAAAGTGAAGCTCTTGAAAACAGAGCACATCCACGGTCAAATGTACAACGTCGTTCATCCCCTGTTGATCCTATACAGTATTTACACGTGCAAAAAAATCTAATCAAATCAAAGGGTGAAAACTCTTTACACCTCAGACCTCGCTGTGTGTTTTGGCCAGCCTCTGAGACTCCAAAGGGACGCCAGGAGTCCTCTTCTCCCGTGTGGAAGGAGAGGAGAATTGGCCCCACGTTACCCATCGTCCTCTCCTCTGCCTACAGTTTGAGGGAATGGGTGACCTACTTCAAATTCAAATTCTTTTCTGCTTGTATAAAGAAAGCCACAAATACCCCAAAAAAAAACAAAAAAACAAAAACAAACACATTCTTGAAGCCAACCAACACTGTCCTAAGCAGCGTGAACGAGCTCGTCCTTTGGAAAAAGGTAAGCTTTTAATACTGACTTGTGATATTGCTATTCGTGCCCGAGTAGGGTTATTGAAAGGTGATGCATCCGGCACAGTGTCTGCCAACGTTCCGTTTGAGTGTGAAGTCGGCGAGCTTGTCAGGCCTCCATAGTGTACACGTCAGGAAAAGTTACACAGAACATAAATAAGG
>OMNV01006993.1:6621-53603 GCA_900303265.1 Brotula barbata
GTCGGGTGGGCGGGGTCTCACTCTTCGTCTTCGCTCCTCTGCAAGAGCACTCTGTCGGACTTTCTCCTCCTCTTGCCTCCGCTGCTCTTGCTCCTCCCTTTTCTTTCGTTCCTTCTCTTGGTCAGCACGGAGGGAGGCCAGATAGGCCTCATCCTGCTGCTGCCTTAGCACTTGGGTCTGGTTTCGCTCCTCCCTGAAACAAACAATTATTATTACTTACCTTTGTCAGTATGATGATGTATGTGGTAAGACAGCATCCACCTTAATTGATTGAATTTTGGCAAAACATGCTGGGACATAAAGACCAAGTAGATTTTGCAAGCACCTGCTATGTTTGACGCACTAAACTAATTATACGAGTACAGTTACACTACTATAAACTCAACTATGTTGAAATGTCCAACCTTAATTATTTCTTAGAGGTGTCTTCTTCTTTAGCTCTTATGTCTCATTATGTTTTGAAATTGGCATGTGACACTGATAATTGCCTAATGGATTAATTATCAAACTCTGCGGTTCAGCATTATCCCAAAATGACCCCGTCTTATTGGGAGAGAATCAAACCACCTAGTCATTTCCCTACCGTTCAAGACGCTCTGACATCAGATATGTTTGATTGGCCTCCATGATGAAGGTGAGCTGATTGATGAAGTCCTCTGGCTGAATCAGACCCTCAAGTCTACCCACCACGGTCATCCTGCGGTCCTTCAACATGATCATGGCCAAGAATGGGTAGGTGCTCTCCCGCAAAGCTTGGGACACTGAAACACATGCAAACATCGGAGCCATTACTCGACTCTACCACTACTGGTTCCTTCTGCAGTATTACTTATCGATTTTACAATAACAGCTGCCTGACAACAGAATATCTGTGAATAGCAGTAACTGTGCGTACCTCTGTACCCCTCAGGCTTGCTAGTGGAGCATGCCCAGAAGAGCATTCGTGCATTGAGGAAGGTGATGACCTCTTCTGTGCATAACGTGGACCTACAAGGAAATTGCAACAGAACAGGGTACAGCCTTTTTTATTTGCACTTTGTTCTCATTCTTTTCAAATATAATTACTCTGTAACAAATTATGATGGCTGATCTTCAGGCGATTAAGGATGTAACATACCGGCAGAACTCGTCAGTGTCTTGGTGATCGTCCCCATGAAGGTACACTAGTAGGTAGCGGAGCTCCCGTTTGGCATCATTGAGAGCCTAATTTAGAGAAAGTGTAAAAGTATGTATATTAATTAAGGTATATTTAGGCATTTTAAATTGTCTGCCAACTACAATAATGGCAGTTATTCGATCTAATCACTCTTCCAGATGTATGAGGTCACCTGGCTGTATGTTCCCTGGTAAAATACAGGGTGTGATCGACCATATTTCTCCTCAAAATTATGAATGAAAGACACGACATCTCCAACAGGGTCTGTGACACGACCACGGGGATCTGGCCTGATGAACCGCAGGGCAAACCTTGTAAAGTAAAAGTAAAAACAATGTCACTTTAATTATCCTTATATATCTAAAGGTTTTAGGTGTAAATCAATGTGCCTAAATTACCTGAATATGTCCAGGAGTGTGTAATACGTAAATCTGAAAGGTAGCATTATCAAGTAGTAACTCCATCCTAGTAAACCCTGAAAAAATATGACCAACACTGTCAATCACTTGAAGCACAAACAGTTGACAAAACATGAATTTGTCCTTATTTTACTGTGTTAATAAGCAGAAAACAGAGGGACACAACAGGCACACAACATACTGATGTAATAAAAAACAAAATCACTACGTCAAGATAAGGCTGCAAGATCAGAGATTTAATGGCGTTTCATAATTATATGTCTTCCTTTTGCATTAAATTCATTTAAAATATGAATATTTCTACAATAACCACATAAACCTATTGGCAAAAATCGGAAAAGTATGGTTCCATAGAAACATTAATAGTGATACATATAGTCTTTCTTAACATAATAACTAAAGAATAGATTAAGAATGTGTAGCTATGTGCTATTTATGCTGTTTTTGATAGTCTGAACAATGGATTTACACAATATATAAAATGTAAAATATTGTGCTGAGATTTCATCAAGAAATCCTGTACACCTACCCTGGGTTGTGGCCTTGACACGATGTAACTATATACTCTATGGTCTGCTGTGTTGACCTGTAATGGTCTGGGCGGTGGAGGGTTAAACACACTGGGCACTCCTTCCTGCTCATTAAGTCTGTCTTGTACTGCAGCCTGAAACACACAAGTGTTAGCATGACACAAGAAGCTTCAAATGATCCAGAAAAAAGGATGAAGGATAAATTAAAGCAAGGCAAACTCGTGACAATCAGATCATAGATGTCTGTGTGTTAACTTACCTCTATGTTCCAATTATGTTGCTCTAATGTGCGACGACATTGGTCCATAGACTCCAAACCAGTGAGGTCCTGTTGGACAGAAAAAATGGAAATGTAGAGGAATAATTGTCTTTTATTTGAATCTCTGCTCTTTCAGAGCTAAAGCACCAAAATAGAAGGCTTAAGCTACCAATTTGCAAGTCATAGTAAAGTTAATCCAAATTCACCATAGTTAGAAACCGAAATGATCTCAGTTAAGAGATTTTGAACACAGCTGTACGATTAATTGTATACATTTATTGATTTGTCTTGCTAACCTCGATACAACAAGCTGACACACAATGTGCTAAAAGAATACAGGACAAATGACGTTTCAGCTAATGATGCACAAAAGCATCCCGGGAGAAACAACGGGGGAGAAAATAATGCAGTGTACACGTGTAAAATGAAAAGTGGCAACATTTATCAGTTTCATATTGTTTGTAAACAGCACAACAGTTGTGTATAGCAGACAAACTCGTATGACAGCTCCACCATGACCATCGAGCTAACGTTAACTCCCCAACTGTTTTGTACGGAACGTTACAAACAAGTAAACTGAATATCAAGGTCGACCGTAAAATACAATACGTGTGATATAGCTGAACTAAAACGAATTGAGTGCTTGGTTGAAATAACGGTATATTGATTAGGTTTGCAGCGATTTGGGTCCTCGAAGTCGTTAGCTAGTTTTGCTAGCAATAGATAGCTGCTTGCGTTAGCGTTGCTCTGACTCAACTTGACGGGTAAAAGGCTATCGGCAGGAGGCTGTGCTTCCAAGTTGACAGTGCAAAAAGCCTCTTAACACGCGCGGACAACATTGATTACAGTGATTCTGTATCAACGCCCACTCTTTAACACACGAGGATTAAAGAAGTCATATGTGGGGGTTGAATTTAGACTGTCTACCTGAAATTGAAGGAGTTTTTCGGTCTGCGCCTGAGATAACTCTGGCTCCTCTGGCGCCGCCATCTTACCTCGCCAATCATCTAACAAGGCGTAAGGACGTCAAGTTTCTGCTGCTGTAAAGCCTCTGCGTGCTGCTGACACCTAGCGGTCGGGAATAAAAGTGATGGCCAGCATTTCAGCCTATAAAACCTCACTCGTTAATGATAAACACTCTATGTCTGGTTTAAGACTTTAGTCGAAAAGATAAGACATTCCAGCCAGGGGCGGAAATCAAATTTATTCTATACTGATTATTGCCTTTGCATCAAATTTGTTGGAGCACATTATGACTTGTGTTGAACTAAAATTAAAAGATACATACCTGTGACTTGAGTGGAAAGACAAACCGAGGCTTCCTACGACCAGAAAAACAACTTAACAACTGCTAACTTGGGCATTTAATAACTAACAGGTACAAAAAGATTTATAGCTATGATATATATTCATGTATATTTAAATATATACTTAAGATATTTTAAACAAGGGTTGGCATTTTGCTTGGAATGTTCACCAATCTCGGACCATTAATTAGTCACTTATTGGACCTTCTATGGCCTTCTTCATGACACACATACAGATCATTTTGGTTTACCGTACAAAATGAAAACATTTATTTAGCCAAGTTTGTTTGAGTCAAAACTTAAATCAATATAAGGATATAATAATAAAGTACAAAGGAAAATTCAATGACTTTTGGTGAATTTCTAAAATTTGGGCTTATAAAATACCACCATATACTTGATCTTTCTGTTAATCAACTAAAGGAGAACTCAGACAACACTCTTGATTGTTGTTGTTTAATTTTCTTTGTTCATTAATTTTTGAGAAGTAGAAACATTCTGCAAATGAGGCAAAGTCTGCAATGAAACATGAAAATTAGATCATGATAGAAATTTACATTTGACAATGTAGGTAAGTGGGGCATGTCCAAATTTTTAGTTTTGAGCCATCCATGGTCACTTTTTGCCCTCCACCATTATGATGTGGTATCCAAACTTTGTCTTGACAGGAGGGTCTGTGTAGACAGGTTTATCCATGGAACTGACTTGCAAGGCAAATGCTGCATCCTGGAAAGGTCCTACCATTGATCCTCTTGTCATCCAACCCAGATCACCCTGTGAGGAACACAATCATGAGGCAATTATGATCAACCAGTCTCAGCTAAAGTGAACACAGCAGGTTTCCCCAAATTTGTGGATGCTATTGTTTGATTGAAGTAATTGTCTTTCTGTCTGGGTTTTTTGTACACCCCAGAGAGTACTGAAAAATAATTATTGTTCTACTTGTTCTCCAAAGACAACATGCAAATTTCTTCTAACCCATCAGCCTAATTACTATACCAAACTTGTGCCATATTTGACAACAAAACCTCAACCTCATAGATGAAGATGGGCTGCCACATGCCGCACAGTGGAATAGCGTTCATATGTCATGTGGTCATATATATTCAAAATTGCACAACATATCATGGCGGGATGTTTTCATTTTCATTTTTTTGTTCTTACCCCTTGTCGAGCTTTATCTTCACTGTACTGTGATGCTACTTCACTGAATCGGACTCCAGACTTCAGTTTCTCCATTGCCTCCATGCATTTCCCATGCTTTTCACAGAGAATGTGTCGCACCTGAAGAAAAATGCAGACCACAAAAGCAGGGTCAGGATGTGGGGGTAATGTAAATAAAGCAGATAATGTGGGATCGTGGTTGAGATGTCATACCAGGTTTCTGCTGTTTTGGGACGGCTGAAAAAAAAAGAAGTAAAGACATCAGAGTTACTGATTGGTTACCTTCACAGCAGTGCCTCCTTTTTGTGCCTTTTCTTTCTTATCAGTGTCTTCACCTCCAGACGCCCCTGCACAGTGATGACAGTAACAACACTAAACGCAAGCAAGATTTGAGCTTACAAGCATTATGATAACCTTAACTGACGAAATAGATCATTGTTGGTAATCAAGCCTTATGGTTGAACGCTACTAGCTAGCACCTGTGTTAACATGAAGTCAACAGTAACGGGTCCCTAAACGTATGGTAACTAACAGCGTACTAACCTTTACTACCTTTACCACCCTTTCCCTTTGGTGGCATTTTAGATGAACGTTTATTAAGATTCAAGCTATACTTAAGGTAAAATGCTACTTTGTTCAATCAGCGCGTGTTTCTTCTTCTGGCATAAGCAAGGCGACGTATAGTAAACCTACTGTTTTGCTGCCATCTAGTGGACCAGTGTTCTGCAGCCATACATAAGACGTACTTTCAAACAGCCGCGCACACACACACTCGTGCTGTATATAATTTTTCTTTTAAAACATATATTTTGGGTTTTTTTCGTCTGTCTGTATACGTGTTATGTTCCAGTGCACATTGTGTATTCTGGACGTTGTCAAATCTGTAAATAATGTAAATACAGTCATGGTAAGAAAGCCTTTCGAAATTGAACAAATCGAACTGAGCACCACCTACCGTCGTTCAGAAGTCTGTAGGCAATTCGGAAGAAGTAGGAATAACTTTCCCGGAACTACATTTCAATACAAAACACATGGAAAATGTGGCGGTTGTAGGCATGTATGTAGCCTCAACTTGAACAAAGACCAACAAATTCTTACAAAACCGAGAAGTATGTATAACAGAAGTGTAACATGTTGGTGTCACGTGACCAATCACATAATTGTTGTCAGAAAACGGGTGGGGAAGCCAGACGCATACGTTCGGCTTTGCGCGGAGGCGTAGATAGAACTACGTCATAACTAAGACCCACACTGATTGGTGGGCTTTCCTGTGACAACATCCGGGTTATAAGAGTCCGAAGTTTGAAATCTTTTTAGTTTGCTTTTGCTGTTGCGTTCGAATTTTATTCATCTTATATCGTAAGATTCGAATGATGCAGCGAGGTTTACACGGAGTTGAACATAACAACGCCAGCTGAAACATTTTCTACGTTTTGACGTTTACCACATAAGGTAACATTAGCATAAAGTTCAAACAGCACATTATAGCACAGGTTAGCATGCCATTGTTTGATGCTGCACTAACACTAACTAACAACATGGAACACGCTAGACACGAAGAAAGATATTAAAAAGCCAGTAGTCGTTCTTTAATTATTATCGTATTAGCTGAAGTTTTGACCTGAGATTTAAATGTTAAATGGCGCCGCTTTGTCTCCTCTTTAAAGGACAGAATGAACGATGAAACCTACAGACTGTTTCAAAAAGTCGGAAATAAGATGGGATGGGTGGACAAGGAAGGACTGGACGCTGCAGAAAAAAAGGTTTTTTGCAGACTTGAGTTTTACATGTGTTAAAAAATAGTTTGGCAAGAATGCACAAGTATGAGATTGAATACATGGGCTATGTATGCAACCTATAACGCCCTATGCTACTGCTACAGATGTGTCACTTTTAATTTTTGCAGCTAAGTGAAACAATTGGTAAAACCCGTCATACTGGCACAAGTGGTCATGGATTGAGGAGTGAGGATTATCCGGAGAAGGAGAACCGGAAGGATGGAGCCAGCCACTACAGAAACAAAGCTTTGGTCGAGTCCAGTGATGACGAGTTTGACCAATGTGAGTTACTGTGAAACGCAGCTGTAATTAAGTGGATGAGATATTAATATAATAATTTAACTACTAACGTTTACATTTTAATTCCCCAGTTCTTGGGAAAATTGCTGCATCAAAAGCTAAAGCTCAACCACAGACACAAAACAGCATTTCAAAGAAAGACAAGGAGAAGTAAGACAACTAAGTGATTAACACTATTTTGTGTTTCTCTTTTACTTCTGGGTATCAAGTATTTGTAACGGCAACATCTAATCTAATATGTAATCTGTTTTTGTGTTTTTTTAGTTCAAAAGATGTTGCAGGCAGCTCAGACAGTGATGGGAGTTTTGAGACATGTGAGCCTATAATTTATCAGTAGAATGCAATTTTTATTCACTAAGATATGTTTGTTCAGCAGTAATGTTACAGGGAAAATAGCATGTGTTATGGTTTAAATTTCTATTCTCTTTTTGATCATTGAAGTTCTTGAACAAGTGAAAACCCCTAATGTGAAAAAGAAAACAATATCGGAGAGCGGCAGTGAAGACAGGTGAGTGTTTAGAATGTTATATATGTATATAATATATATATATAGACACACACACATATTTTTAATGAATAGAAAGTAAATTGTAAATATCTGTTTTTCCTCCATTATCTCACAGCCTCAAAAACTTCATAATTGATGACTTTTCTTCCGATGATGATTTTATTGAGAAGAAATTGTCTTCTAGAGGTAAGTCTGAATGTAAAAACCTGTACTGTACTCTGTAAGAAAATATTGCAGACATGCTTTTCACTTAAATTTCCCTAACAGTGCTGTTTTTATGTTATATTTTCTAGTCCCAAAGAGCAGTAAACGTCCGGCAGCTCAGCCTCCAGCAAGACGGCCGCTGTCCCAGTGTGATTCCCCAGTCTTCGTTAGTGACAGTGATGTGGATGATGATGATTGTATTGTGATCAAGAGCACTTGGAAGACTCGTCACTCAAAGCTCCAGCCCCTGAAAGCTGCAAACAAGGTTCATGCATCATGTGATGACCAGAGCGGCAGCCCCACGCTGTCGATGCCTGAAAAGCCATCTCTCTATTCTCTCACCACTTGCAAACCTTCAGTATCGCTGCTGACCTCAACCAGTTACTCCAGCTCTCCTAAGCGCACCCTCTCAGGCCCATCTAAGCTGGAAGAATCACTCAGTTCAGATGAGGAATTCACATCCCTCCTGGAGAGGCTAAAAAGGAAGAACAAGCTTACTGGCAGTCCATTCACACCTAAGAACATCAGAGGTAATAGTTTTGTTTGTCACTTTACATCATTTTATAAATTGTTTTACTGTCTGATTGTAAGTAGTTTGAAAAAATGTACGTCATTTGGGAAATTAACCTTTATTGCTCCAGACGGAATTTGTTCTGTACAATATGACCAAAAAACTTGTACAGCCATAAAATTGGCAGGACACCACACAACACACGAACATAAGTTATCAACAGACCAATGCTCTAAATAGATAATCAATAAATAGATAAGAGAAATTGTCCTCCAGTCTATTTGACCCAGGCATAGAATAATGTTGAAATACCTTTGTTTATGAAGAAGTTTTATATTTGTTGGAATAAAATAAGACAGTGCTTGTTTTGTCGTATAGGGCAGCATTTAGTATTTCCGCCCATAATGGCAATAATCTGTTCTCAACGTGTTGTGTATGTTTTTTGCCAGAACCTCCTATGCCGGTTCGGGCTGTAAAGGATGTAGCAGTATCTGGCTCTAGATCAAAAAGTCAAACACAACCAGATACGAAGACACCTGGGAAGTCCACCATCTCCAAACCCAAAGTCAGTCAGACGGAGCCCAGTCGAGGTCCTATCAGCAGGTATGCTGGTTGATCAGTTTTAACTAAGAGGGAGAAAGTGATTTTACAAATGTAGTGATTTCGCGAGGAATACATCCCAAACAGATTGCTGGCATTAGTAAATTTGGGCATTTTTGGCAATATTTGGTCTGAGCTGTTCACTTAGCGGTTCCATGGTTTCCTTTGTTTTTGGTTGAACAGTACATTCAGCAAAGAGCCACCATGCTCAAATGAGCCAATACTGAATATTGTCTGGATTCGTCATCTTTGCTAAGTAAATTTGTTGCATATTTATTTCTGAGTTTTGTTTTTTAAAGGACTTTTTTGGCATTTCTGCTTTTTTATGATAGGGACAGACAGGGAGGACAGGGCAAAGAGAGAGGATGAGATGGAGCTTCATTTATGGGTTTCATTTTTGATGACTCATTTTATCTCTGTCACCTTTCTGTAAAATGCACGTGTGAGTTGGATGTGTACGGATGTTTGTTTTTATTTTTATGGTTGCACGTTCATTTGTTTTCATGAAGGTTATATGTGGAAGTTCAGGAACTTTGGGACTTACGCAAACAGTTAGAAATTTGAGATAATCTGAAGTTTGGGTGGTCCACCTCTTTGAATAACTGGTTGTGCTCCAAGTAAGGCTACTTTTTCCAACTAATCCCTGAAAAATTTGATCCAAATCTTTCTCATCAAATTCTGAACTATGCCCCCTTTACAGAATCTAAAGAATCTGCCAATTTTCTGTGTTTTTAAGCACAATCTTTATTTAATACTTGAGCGTTCCCCATGTTGTATATCTCACATGTGCATTTTTTCTTGAATTTAATCTGTTCTCTTCTTCCAGGCTAGTGGTGTGTAAGACCCCAGGCTGCTTCTTAGCATCCCTCACAAACCCTGACTCCAGCTATGGTCGTAATTTCAAGCACAACAAGGAAGAGCTGACCTGTAGACTTTACCAGCTCTATAATACCAGTGTTTTTGGCGACCGGGTGAGCAGTGTGTCTGAGATGTTCCTTTTTTTTTCTTCATGTCTTTTCTTAAAGACTTATAATCTCATTTTCAATGCAGAGCTATTTTTTATTTTTTGCCAAGTTAACATGTTTTTTTCGTACATCTGTCTTGGCTATTTCAGCTCCCTGCCAATATGTCAGTGACTTGGAATAAGAAGATGCGAAAGACTGCTGGCTACTGTGTCACGGGTCAGGAAGCGGGGGGTGGAAGCCGCTATGCCCGTATAGAACTGTCAGAGAAAGTGTGTGATTCTGCCGGTAAGGATTTAATTCCTATACACTGTCAGAAATGATGCTCAGCGTTTAGTCTTTAAATACCAGATTCACTGTCTCATTCTGTGCTCTTTTGTAGATCGTCTCAGAGACACACTTATTCATGAGATGTGTCATGCCGCAACTTGGCTGATTAATAATGTAAGGGATGGGCACGGCAACTTCTGGAAGCTGTATGCTCGCAAGGCAACGCTGGCCCATCCTGAGCTGCCGATGGTCACACGCTGCCACAGCTACGACATCAAGTTCAAATACCAGTATCAGTGCACCCGCTGTCAGAATAAGTACGCCTGACTGAATTCAGATTATTTAAAGCCACCAACAATTTTACTCATTTGTTACTTACAGACCATTGTAAAACTAGGTGATTTTCCTAATAATGTACTAATTCTACACAGGATCGGACGTCATTCCAAATCACTGGACACACAGAGGTTCGTGTGTGCCCTTTGCACTGGACAGCTGGTTCTTCTCACTCCGTCCAAGCCGCGTGCTGCCACCCCATTTGCCAACTTTGTCAAAGAGAATTATGGGAGCGTTCGACAGGAGCTTGCAGGACAGAGCCACGCGGAAGTGATGCGCAAACTCAGTGCAGACTTTGCTACCAAGACTAAACTCAGTCAAAGCTGAAAACACGGTCGCGTTACAGCTGACGATCAATGTTTTTAATGTTAAATTGTGTTTACAGGGATAGCTTTTGGTTGTTTAGTGAATGCAATAATGTTGTTAATGTTTTATGCCAATGCCATGTTTTATTTGTCTGTGTGTGTGTGTTTGTGTTTGTCGTGATTTGCTTTGACCGTCAAAACTGAGCCTCATCATTTCATTTTGTTCTTAGTAAGCATAAGGGAATGGTATCTTTATGGTCAGTAACTCAGTACTGTAAATGATTAATACTTCTATTTTTATTTGTTCCTTTTTTAGTTTGTGAATAAAATTAAGTTGACCAAGACTCTGCACATGGTAAAATTTATGAAAATATGCAGTCCTTTTATGTGTGTGTTTTTTCACTGCTTCAAAATAATTTTAGCATTTCTTTGAATATTAGTTAACGAGCAGATTATCTGAACCTTCTACCACCAGGTGAAGTGTGTGCTGCACCCTCACCATGCTCCTCGTCCCTCCACCGCTACACTTACTCCTCCTCACACTCTTCATAAACTCTTGCGATGCATTCCAGGTAAGAATCTTTATTCCCCTTGGCTACTATACTTATGTTTGACAGCTGAGTCAATTGGGCAGCAGTACATTTCAAATGCAGACATAAGTTTTATTTGAATTGGTAGAAAAAACTGAAGCTCTGCAAAAATTGTTAGCAATTATGTCTCCCGGATAGATGAGTCATGTTTAGTGCAATGTAAAATAAGACAGGACAGCCTGCTTAAATGCCTTTCATTTTATGTGTAACACAAATATTAATATTATTCACTATTAAATCGCTATAATACAAAACATTCAATAATACTGGGAAGAAAGGAAGAGGAACACCCAATAGAAGCAGAACCACATCAAAAACACAAAACTACTTTAAACATAGTGTGCAGGTAAGAGAGGTTGTGTAGCTTCCCTAATTGCGATGATTATCTCCGTAATAGGCACAAATCCAAAGGCGGCACTGACATGGGCCAGCACTCCTCGAGCATAATGAGGATTGTTTTCAGGAGATGGCCAACATAATTGACCAACGTAATTGTTTAACCAACAGCTCATGTGATAATGTGAAAATTGTCGAACTCTCCAGTGTACAGTAGCCAAAATATTAATTATGGCAGCTGGCAGTCAACGTCAAACAACCCAACAAGATGGAACAAAAACCTCAGCTCAGCGTGAATGCATTGGAATGTATTTCACTATGTCTAGATAGGCACTGAAATATCTGAGAGTTATGTAGTTTCAATAATAGACGGTATTATCACAATATAGGTATGCAGCATTACAAAAACACATTTGACTATAATATAAGAATGACACTTTTGCTTTTTTTTAAATCAAGAATCTATGGCATAACATAATAATAGGAAAGAACAAAGATGTATGAGCAGCATGTAAACCCAACCATGGTTCCTCATATACATGTACTGACCGCTCCATTAGTACGATAAACTACATATATGTATTTCCTTCAGTACAAACAGGTTTTTTTCATAATGCGCAGAAACTCCTGCTGGTTCACTTCCCCATCTCCATCCCTGTCTGCTTCATCAATCATTTCCTTCACAAAGACAAAGAAAAATGGAAATGTGAGCAGGTAGCAATGGCGCAAGCTAGCAAACTGATATCAGTGGTGTACTGCCCTAAAATTTAACATAGTGAAATGTAGTGAAACAGGACAGGGTTTGTTTTCAACACAAGCATTTAATTGATGATATTATCTGTCAGAACGTTTGACTTTTAAACACATAATCTACTACAGCTGACCCCTGAGCAATGTGAACACTAATGTTGATATGTCGTGTAATACTGGATGCATTTTATTTACCTGCAGCTCCTCATCTGTGAGGTTCTCTCCCAGCTCTTTGGCGACTCTCTTAAGATTCTTAAATGAGATCTTCCCGGTCTCATCATCATCAAATAGGCGGAACGCTTTCAGAATCTCCTCCTTTGAGTCTTTCTCCGCCTAAATTAAAAAATGTAGAGAATTTCACCAGATTTTCAAAGCAGGGTGGATTTCCCCTAGTCTTTAAACACTGTGTGTTTGAACAATAGGCACAATGAACATGTTGCTATTAAGAAATGTAAATGGAGTCATATTATCTTGCATCCACGTCACTTCCACATCTAACTACTAATCTACTAACAATGATATCTCATTAATATACAGTAATCGTGTATTTCAAAGCACAATTGATTTTCTGTTTTATACCAGTACAGTTGCAGCTCTGAATACTGCAATATGTGGCACTGACATGGCACTTAAGGAGATTGACTCCAATCAAATGTTACAGAAATCAAGCAATAAGTCAAATATCTACCATTTTCTGTGTCATGATGGCAAGAAAGTCAGCGAAGGAAATCTTCCCCGTGCCTTCCTTGTCCACCTCACCAATCATCTTCTTAATCTCCTCTTTCTTTGGCTCAAACCCCAGCGCTCTCATTGCAACCTGACATTAAAGAGATTTAAGACAACTATTTCCTTCCCTTTGACACAAGCTGATGGTGAGGATTGTTTGAGCATTCTTACCTTAAGCTCTTTGACATCAATGAATCCAGAGCCATCAGTGTCAAACAGCTCAAAGGCCTCCCTGATCTCCTGCTTCTGCTCCTCTGTCAGCTCTGGTTTAGGGCTGGTCTTCTTGCGAGGAGGTGGCACTGGACCTGGCAGGGACGGTCTCTTTGCTGTGGTAGCCTGGTGAGAACAGACAGAAGGAAACAAAGGCTACAATGAGAAATAGATAAGAGCCACCCCTTATTACTGTACATATTTCTGAATCAGAAATATGTTCCAAACTTGAATGATCCTTTAACTATGACTCACACACAACACACTGTAGCAGATTCTTCTGTCAGATTACTCACCATCTGATGTTGTTTGTGTCAATGGATCTTTTTTGTTATCAATATTTTCCTCTGAGCTATGAAGCCTCCTTGTCATTTAGGGAGGAGATCGTTATCGTATAAAACTGTGCACACAAACCTGTTCTTCCTCTCATGAGTGATTTTATTACGATGAAAATAATATCCTCATAATTACGCCACTAAAATAGCCATAAGTAAGACAAAATAAACGTTTATGAGGCTAATGGTGCTCGTTGATTCAGCAGCTGCTTCCCATGGAGCCGAGGCGCTTGGTTTGTTCACCCTCTGTGCACGCAGAACAGCGCCGCCCCTCACTACAACGCAGGAGCTGAAAGAAAATACAGACGGGCATACCGGTAATAAAATCCAGCGCTCATGTGAGGCTATTGGTTCAGAGTGAATTGACGCAAAAATTACCGAACAAAAACATCTTTCTTGGGTTGTCTGGAGGGACACAGTATCTTATATATCAGCTTTGTATAGAGAACGTGCAGGCTGTATGTGGTTTAAATGAATGTCGTACGTGTTAATGCGCCCTCTCGCACTGTATGGTCAGACGAATACGGGCACGATTTAATTTATGACATAAAATCCATGTGCGCTAAACTTCGAATACTGAATCTATTTTCCTTGCAGTAGTTCAAAGCTGCATGAAAATCTCACAAGCCCGAAACATTTAATGAACGAGTTTAAAAAAAACTTCCGCCCGGGTCGAAATGCCCTCCCTCTGCCTCATCTTTAAATTTCTGATTGGTCTATCCGATGGTGTTCTTTGACGTATACCTCACACTATTGGATATTCCTAACGTCACATTGGTCCTATCGCTGTCCGCCAATTACAGCCCACGTTACACTCAGCTGATTCAAACCACGTCGCGTGTACGTGAATCCTGTTTGGAGCAGCCAGTTAAATGGTAAAATGTTGTTGTGTTGTGTTTCCGGAGTTTAAAAATTGTTTCATTTGTGAAATACGCACCGAGACTTAAAGGACACTCTCGGCATTTTAGGAGCGAGAAAACCGCAACGGAATTCTTTTAATTCCCCCGTTAAAGTATCCAGCGTGCGTTTCACGTCAAGTCAACTTTGCAGTTCCTATTATGGCCACACGGGTTCGACCGGTGAGTTAAATGGAATTAACGTTTTTAATTGTGTCTCCAAAGATTATAACTTTAAAAAAACACTTTAAGAAAAGCGGGTTGTCCTAATGGATTTTAGAATTTTTGTAATTCATCATAACTCTAGAAATTATGAGTTTCAGACTATATTGCACTTTTTGTTAGATTTTTTTTGTCTTTTTTTCTTTGTAACAGAGCAATAAGCGATGTGCAGTCATCGGGGGATCTGGTTTCCTGGGAAGACACTTGGTGGAAAAGCTGCTGGACCGAGGTTATTTTGTTTGTGTATTTGACATCCGTCAGAGTTATGAGCTGCCCGGTGTCACCTTCCATCAGGGAGACCTCTGTGACAAACAGGTAACACACTCCCCGTTCTTCTGTGCCTGCTCACTATCTAGCCTGAAGCAATGCCCCCTGTTTCATTTAATGGCTTTTGACTTATGCAATGCAAGACCTGTGTGTCATGGTGGTTATGTGAGGCATTTCTCTGTCCACCCCAGGCTCTGCTCTCGGCTCTGAAGGATGTGTCCCTGGTATTCCACTGTGCATCCCCAGCTCCTGCCAGTGATGACCGAGGGTTGTTTGAGAGGGTCAACATCCAAGGAACGCGCACTGTTATTCAGACCTGCATAGAGGTTGGAGTACAGGTGAGGCAGTGGGAAAACCACCCAAGGAAGGATTTTGATAAAAGACTACTGTCATTGAAAATGCCTCTAATATGCTTTAACTCTGATTTGTCAGAGACTGGTTTTGACCAGTAGTGCCAGTGTGGTGTTTGAGGGGACAGACATTAAGAATGGGAAAGAGAGCCTGCCTTACGCCAAGACACCCATCGACTACTACACACAGACCAAGATCGAACAGGAGAAGGTACGGCTCCTGAAATGATCAATGACAGCTCATATTGTGTTTGTGACTCTTTCTCCTAAAATAGTTTAGGCTGAACATTTTAATATTGACTACAATGTAACATCTTGCTAAAAAAATAAGATTCATTATCGTATTTACAGTATGTATTGAGTTTGTGTGTTTGTCCTGTGCCTGCAATAGTTTTCGTTTAGTCAAAACACATGCAAATTAGGTTCACTCAAATCTTTTCTATGTGGGTTTTCTATGAACTGTGGCGTGTGTTCAGTCTGGAATCTACCTCAGTAAAGACAAATAGAAAAAAGATGGATGGATGAACATTGCCCAGTTTTGTTTGATCTTCAGTGTGTGCTGGAAATTTGTCACAATCCTTGTGAGCTTGTAAAACGAAATACTGTTATAGTATTAAATGAACGATTGACATTATGACACAATTCAGAACCATGTACTATGAAGAAGCTCTTTCTCCAAAGCAATACTGTCTGCAGGTTCTGAACAATCTGTGTTCAACTCTCCCAGTTAGGGTTGTCACAATTTTATTAGAAAGTGATTAATTCAAGCTAATCTAATGTAATAACTGACTATGCAATCTTCATTCAGACAGGCTTACTCCCATCAACTTGTACTCATACAAATGTGCTCGATACATCTTATTCAGCAGTAATGGAATCATCTCCTGAACTTCCACATCCAGTTCTCTTCCATGTGCCTCTCTTTTTGAAGTGTTTACAAATCTGTGCACTGTTTTTGTTTTTAGTTGGTTCTGGAAGCATGTGATAAAAAGAAGGGTTTCCTCACTGTGGCCATTCGCCCGCATGGCATCTTTGGTCCTTGGGACCCACAGCTGGTTCCTATTCTGGTGGACACGGCTCGAAGGGGCAAGATGAAATTTATCATTGGGTGAGTCATGAGCGTAACACGCATTATAACTTACGCTGATGCAACTGCATCCATCCAAAAAGAAATTTAATAAATGAAGTTGACAAGATTTTTGTAATGCAAGAAAATGATTGAGCAGAAACTTTCAGGGCTCTTTGAATCTGACTGTATTTTCATTTCCGTGAGGGCGGGGCAACGGAGTATTTATACAAAACAATCCAAACCAGTCCATCTGAGGGACTAAATCCAGCATGATTCATGACATCGGTTGCAGGATTTATGTCTTCACAAGTCAGTCAGGAATGGTGGGGTGTGGCTCATATTATTGTAATACGTTGATAAAGCATCTGCAGTATATTTCAGAATTTCTTCGTTGAAATGGACTACAGCTGCATAGTGTCAGTATTGTCTCGGATCGTCAGTGCTCATTTGCTTGCTTTTTCTGTGTGTAGCGATGGGACCAACCTGGTGGACTTCACGTTCGTGGAGAATGTAGTTCATGGGCACATCCTGGCTGCTGAACGTCTGAGGCCGGATTCGCCCATATGTGGTAAAGTGAGTGACAGTAAAACTTCTACACGTCTTTTTGTACCTGCTTTTTACAGCTGACTGTGCTATTTAAGCTACAGTGTGTAGTTGTATCACCTTGTAGATTGAAATGCAGCCTAATAAATAATTATTAATCTTGCATTCTATACTTCTGTTTCAGCCGTACCACATTACCAATGATGAGCCTATTCGGTTTTGGGACTTTATGTCTCAGATGTTGGTAGGTTTGGGATACGCTGCCCCCCGTTATCATCTCCCCTACACACTTGTGTATGGACTGGCTATCCTCCTCTGGCTGCTGGCCCTGATCCTGCGTCCTATTGTGGCCTTCAAACCCACCTTCACACCAATGAGAGTGGCTCTGGCTGGAACTCATCATTACTACTGTTGTGAGAGTGCCAAGCAGGACTTGGGCTATAAACCAGTAGTCAGTCTGAAGGAGGGGATAGCACGCACGGTGCAGAGCTACCCTCATCTGAGAAAAGGAGTTTGATGGTTAGCATGGAGAACAGGACTGCTATGTTATCATGATCGTAATATGATGTTAATGCAATAATATGTGTCGGGTCAAGTCACTCTGAACGGACAAGTCAAAGTGAGGGGATGGACAGGATGGAAACCCTGGAAACCTTTTCATTCAGCCATAATAGCTCTGAATGTGAAAAAACGTTACCACACAATTTCACCAGTAGATGGCAGCAGATGATCCCGGCTTTGGTGAGGGGACTGCAGTGTGATTTTTAGGGACATTCTCAAAGCACTTAGTAAATGATAAAAGCATGGTTAATGTTAAATGAAATGACCTTGGTTAACACAGTGGCAACTATTAAACTGAGGTTCATTTTTATATGCTTTTGAGCTGTACACACACCGACATGCTGTTTATTTCAAGCCTTAATAAATTCCACTGGATGATGATAATTCTCTTGAAAATAAAGCCTAATTTATTTCCATATTCACAAACACATTCTATCTGCTCCCTGATACTCGGTAAATATTCAACTGTTGCATTAGATGTGTCACTAGGATGACACACCTTTATAGTAGGAGTCAGAGTTTTGCTATGGCTGTCACAAAGTACGTAAGGAATTGGCAATGAAAAAGCAGCTCAAGCTATAAGTCTCCCCCTCTGCATTCCACCTGTTATTTGGATAATTTCTCATTCTTACAGAAAGAAATTATCGAAATGATGGACTTGGCAACGTAGTGTCTCATTCCAAAAGTGTTCTTGTCAAATGTTCTCATTAGCTGCCACATTTTTGTCATTCCATGTCTTGATGTGGTGAAGACAAGGTGGGGGCTAAGTTCAGATACTTTGCATTCCCTCCCTAATTCTGAGCCAGCAGCACCCTAATGATTCATTGCTAGAGTCGCAGCCACTGGGCAAGGCTGTCTGACTGGTTTTTTGTTCACGGTAAAAGAGTGCAGTGCAGGTAGACAATAGACTGCCAAATGTGTTCGCCAGAGTGAAACTTTGGCTCTCAGATTTGACAGTTTCCTTGTCCACCTCTCTTCCCTCCCACTTTGCTGTGGTGTATCATGATTTTGCTAGACTAATTCTGAAACGCCTTTTTTGATTTGAAAAAGCTCAGTAAATACATGCACAGCATGCGTGAGATTGCGTTTCCAAAGAAACAGTGGCAGTCTAATTTCCACGCTGTGCTTTCACATAGAACACTGTGTGTCCAATCATTCAATGTGTTTTGCTGTAATTTGCAACCCTTGTAGTAGGAATTGGAGAAATAGACTTGTCATTTGTTTTATCCCTCACGTACTGTATAAACTCATTCTGACAGTTGAGCTAATCCCCTTCTTATATACAGTATATAGGCCTACACCTGCTTTTCTGTCTGTAATATGAACCAAAGGTGCAAAAACTATGTACTGCAAAAAATTAGAACGAGATGTCCCAGGTCTCAGCCCCATTCCATGGAATGGCTGACCAGAAATTCAGTTGTAGAAAACGTATACATTATAACAGTAAAATAAATATTCTACTACTTTCTTCTACCTTCTCTTCTCCCAAAGTGTTTGGTTTGAATTGTAGCTCATTCTGAGTCTCATCTTCCCTCTGCTCCATTTTTCTAAAGACTTGAACTTTTCAAATGTGTGCTTTTATGTAGAGATGCTGTTGAAAGAGGGCAGTATTTAAAATGTTTATTTTAGAACTAATTTGTAGATGCATGGTCACTCAAATTGAGAATGTTTATTTTCCAAAATAAAATGATGGAATATCTTTGTTCATGTATAAAACATACCTAAAAACTAATGTAATAACAGTGTTTTCATCATCATTATTTCACTCGTGCAGCACCATTTGTTCTATTACCTCTTTTCCACTCAAGCGGTCCTGGTTCTGGTTTTTGGGTGGTGCCGGGCTGCTCCTTCCCTTGCATGAACTGATCTGATCTGCCTGGAATCCGAGGGGACGACATGATGACATTCTTCAGGCAACAAAAGCTGCAGGTGTCCACCAGCAAGAAGGATGTTCTGGAAAATTAAGGCAGCTCAAGGGTAATACACACCTACTCATGATGTTTTTATTTTTGTTTTTCTTTCCACAACCCACTCTGCTGTTTTGTATTTTAATATTTTCTACATGTTCTACATTGTGTGACCGTGTGGCACATGATGGTGATGTCTAGGATGCCGTTGAGTCTAATTGCCAAGTCTGCGGCTTATTTCACAACATGACAGCAACCTCCTGGCAGACAGCAGGGCAGCAGCACCAAGTCCAAATCAAAGATGGGTGCATCCCTGTGGTGCCAATGACGACAAACCGTGCCGAACACAGTCAAGTTAATACTTCTGCCAAACTGAAAGATCTAGTATCAGTTTAGAAACTGATTATGTTTATTACTGAATTACATTTAGTATTTATTTATTAACTTTTGATCTGTTTTTAATGACAGGCACATCCTAGGGTTTTTCCAAGCCAGTGAGCGTGGGAGGATTATTCCCAGTGGAGATGCCACAGCGAGTGCTTGCCTGCTTTATTAACACCGTGCTGTGCTCTCAGTCGCTTCCCTCCTGTTTCTGCCATTCTGTCTCATAATCGATTGTCAGTCTGATTGTCATACCCAGGTATGCGCTTGCTCACTCCCGTGAACAAAGCACTCATGTAGTAAACCAAAATGGGCTCCTAGCAACCTGAATTACGCACACACATTTGGAAAGACAAACACACTGCTCCGCCCCACACCTTCCCTCCGTGACTGGCTTAGCTTGTTAGTGCTCACGCCCATACCTGTTCACTTGCAGAGAGAGAGAGAGAGAGAGAGAGAGAGAGAGAGGGAAGGAAGGAAGGAAGGACAGACAAGGACAGGGACAGGGACAGAGGGACATCTGTCCTACGGAAAAGACCACACCAACCACACTCTCAACTAAACAAAGTCAGAGCTGGTGTCCCGTGAAAACAGGTAGGTACACACACTCCTCGAGCCTTTGAGTTATCCACGTGATATAGCCCGCAATTTAAATGTTTGATCTTGTCAGAGGTCAGGACCTGTAAAAACAGAGTGATTAATCATGACAGACACCTAGCTTGTGGTGTACCAGTGTGTTTAAGTCCATGGATTTCAGTATTTGCCCAGTACTTTGGGTGCTTCCATGTAAATGAATGCTGTCTGTAGAGTTGATTTTCATGCTTCTTGTTTGACATAATAGTTTTTTCCTTCATTAATCATTTATCATGTGTGGACTGTGACTCAGGATAAATTGTTTTCGGGGCCCTCGGTTTATTTGTTCTGTCATCATTAGTTGGGACAGTATATTTCAGACATTTTGTGGCGACGTGTTTTAGAAAGGCGTTGAGTTTGTTTTGTTTTTTTTAAGTTGTATTTGCATCTAAATTTGGCAGAAAGCCACAATTTTGCGTACGCTGTCCTTGCCTCCTTTCAGATAAGGAACTCTCGTTTCTCTTTCATTCTTATTTTCCTTTTCTGCTTAGGTTCTCCTCGTAGGGAGATGTGGGTCCCATTGCTCATTTCAAGTTTAACAGGAAATATCTGAGTCAGCTGATGTGGAGCTATTACTCCTTGATTAATAAATATTATGATGTCCATGCACTACTCATAAAACACACATCCAAATATACTTAAGTCTGTCAGCATATGCGTTCATTAACCATATTTAGCCAATTGGACGAATTCTTGGAAAGTGGCAGGACAGGATTATCAACATGTCTAAGGAGTGAGACTCAGGAATGCCTGACAGTGCATGTCATCTTTACAGGGAACATTGAGATGAAATGATGACGTTGATACATATCTTAGTATGACTAATTGTAGTTTGGCATTAAATTTAACAAATTATTTTCCTTCTTCCCAAAGCTTGTAAAGAAAACACAAGAGGGAGAAACATCTGGAACAGCCATGTCAAAAGGTGAGCAGGCTCTAATCGTGGGTGTGTCTCTGCACCAAGCTGATAATATCAAATCTGTTGTTTCATTGCCTTGAATTCATGCAAAGCACCAGTGGTTGAACTTGTGGAATTTGTCAAATCAAAGTCGACTGAGTGTCTCTCAAACTGTCACACAATCAGTGATAGAGAACTCAGTGCCATACGATGGAGCACAGAGTGTGTGTCAGGGTGTGTGATTATCAGTGTTGAATAAAGTACCTCAAAGCTCTACTTGAGTAGAAGTACAGATATCTCATTTTAAAATGACTTGGTGGAAAATGGACCCATCAGAAAACTTGCTTGAGTAAAAGTCATTTAGCTGCTGATGTTAATTTTAATATCAAAATCTCAAAAGTATTTCCTGGATAATGACTGGATTTAAGTATTGAAAGAAAGTAATTTCTGGACCTCTCATATCTGTATCAGTCAAGAGTCCTCTGTGTAGAGTTCAGCTTGAATTTCACTTTCATTTAGACAATTTAGAGCAAATCTATCATAAACAGAAAAAGTTCAAACTGATAAAAACACTTCTGTTTGTGTCTCAGAGGGCAAGAGAGAAGATGTGCTTCGTACCACCAAGGTGCGGACCAAGCTGAGGGAAGATTGCAGCTGGTTTCTGCGCCGCGGTGAAACTGAGCCTGAAACTCAAGTTGAAGCCAAGGTGGAGAAACCATGGTAAGACCACCTCAGTGTGGGTGTTAACTGTATTTTCCATGTTTAATTAAGTGGGGTGTTATGTTGTGAATGGTGGTGATTGGAGTCATTGAAATTTTTGTGCCTCTGTATAGGATGGCAGAAGTAAGAGCACGTGTTGAAGGAAAAATGGAGACAAGTCCACCTTCATCCCCCACAAAACCTACCCCTGAACCCACCAAACCTACAGCAGAAAGGTTTGTAGACACTGGTCTCTAATGTCAGCACTGTTACAATGTATCTACTTTTAAAAGGTAATCTACCATTTTCAAAACGAGCTTCAAACGTATAGCTGTGCTGATGATGTGTCTCTCAAATGCAGAACAGCAAGCACAGGATTCATCATCAGGTAAGAATAAGACATTACCTCAAAATTATTTAAACTTTTCCCCATGTACTTTAGTCTGTCGTAGTACTTCAGTCAGCCAAATTCAAAGTACATTGTGATTAATCAGTTGTAGAAGCAAAGTGATCTGAGCACTGAGAGCTGGCACCAATGTGTCATTCCACGCCAAGTGACATCAAAAGAAATATCTGATTAAATCATTTGTATTAACCTGACATGTTTTTCCCTTTTAGAGGCGTATTCAAAAAAACAGACAGCAAGCCTGCTGCATCCTCAACATTTAATGGCTTCAGGTAAAGACCTTCGCGCTTGAATTAACAAGACACTGAATAAACAAGAAAAGCACTTTGATCAACAGCTTCCTACGCAAATTAATCTGTTTTTACACCCATTTGCAGGGGAACAGCAAATTATACCAAGAAAACCTCAGACACCTACAAGAAAATGTGAGTGCAGAAATGAGATTAACCCTTTCACTGCTGGCATGAAATTCAGAATGTATGTTCACAAGGTGTGCGTTTCCTCCTGTGTCTCGTCAGAGCCCCTCACACTGTGAGATCCACTTCAGAGAAGCAGGTGGACCTGCTCAGCCCGGATGAGCAGGAAAAACGGTAATAAAGGAAACTGTACCTCATCCACCAGAAACTTTGAATTATTATTACTATTAATTAACTTTTGAGTTCTTTTTTAGGACGGAAGCAGCCAGTAATGTTCTGAAGAAATCTTCGGCCAGGCAACGGTCATATGTGCTTTCAGCTGCAAAGAAATATGAGTATGTATATTTTAACATCACTCTCCTCATGCTTGTCTTGTCACTTAAAAATAAAATTACAATAATTTGAATAGTTTAATGTGTGTGCATCAGACATGCAGACATTGAAATTTAACACAAGGCGCATATTGAAAAGGTTTATGTTTATTTTAAGTATTTATGTGTATCCAACACCTCAGATCAAGAGAGAGCGTCCCTGACACCACACTGATGAACAGTCCTCCATTTGTGGCTAAAAGGTAAACGGTCCGTCTAAAACCTCTGATCCTGAAGGTTTAAAACATTCTGGGATCTTATGTGTCTGTTTGTTCTTTTCCATACGTGTGCATGTCAGGGTGGAGATTATCGACGATGATGAAAGTGTTGTCAACTCTGTCCCAGTTCCCGAGCCCAAATCGCAGACAATGTAAGTCTCAACGCTTCGTGATTCTACTGACTCCCGTGAGTCCTTCCATTTCATGACCGCTGCTTCATTTTTCATCTTTGTGATGTCTCACAGAATCAGCACCGGTGTTGAATCATCTGTTGATGGGCCATTGCTTCCAAAAGTAGAGGACGCTGCCTTGGAACCTGTGAAAGAAACTCAGGCTCCAGTTTCTGTTCAGGACAAAGACCCATTTGAAGGCATGAAACCAGGGTGCACCAAGGTGGCCACTCCTCTGCCCGTACTAGTGACAGATCAATCAGCGGTTTCTGGGGAAGATAAGGCCCTTCCGGTCAAACTTGTCCCAGTGTCTCCTGCTCCAGAGTCTCTTGCCCCAGTGTCTCTTACCCCAGTGTCTCCTGCCCCAGAGTCTCCTGCTCCAGTATCTCTTGCAACAGAGTCAGCGACCCTGGTGTCTTTTGCCCCAGTGTCTCCTGCCCCAGTGTCTCTTACCCCGTCGTCTCCTGTCCCATTGTCTCCTGCTCCAGTGTCTCCTGCCCCAGAGTCTCCTGCTCCAGTATCTCTTGCAACAGAGTCAGCGACCCTGGTGTCTCTTACCCCAGTGTCTCCTGCACAAGTGTCTCCTGCACCAGTATCTCTTGTAACAGAGTCAGCGACCCTGGTGTCTCTTACCCCAGAGTCTCTTACACCAGAGTCTCCTGCACCAGTGTCTCTTGCACCAGAGTCTCCTACACCAGAGTCTCCTACTTCAGAGTCTCCTGCTCCAGTATCTCTTGCACCAGTGTCTCTTGCACCAGTGTCTCCAGCTCCAGTGTCTGCTCCCACCAACCCAGAACCAGAGTCGTCTGCAAACATCAGGTCAGACTCTTCCCAAAGTAAATTCAGTGCTGCTGCTCTCATAAGACTTCCTATTAAAGGACATGGACACTGTGAGGTGGTGCATATGAGTCATAGCGTTGACTGGCACATCTTTACAATGAGTAAAGTTTGCAATGTGGAGGATCAAGCATAACTTAAGTTAGTCAGTTGGCTCTTCTTTGTTATTTGAGAAATGTTTGTCCTCTTTCTTCGATCGTGTGCAATGGATAGCTGCCATGGAATGTCACATGTTTGTTCTTGTTCCATTTTCACAGCAGCAATGCTGACACTCTCGTCACCTTGTCTGATACGCTCATTTCTTTCGACACAATTCCAACCAGGTATTTTTTTAAAAACATGGGACCTTCACCATCCAATACAAAAACTCTCATTGGACTGCATTTCATGATGGTAATATTTCTCTCCTGTCTACCTCCCTTTGACAGTCTAATGGACACTGAAGAGGAGAATCAAAAGGCCCAGCTTGCACCAGTCCAAAAGAGGTGGATGCTTTAGATTAGAGTGCAATACAACTTGGACAGACTTAAACGATCCCTCCAGCTCAACACACTGTGATATTAGCAATTATTGTACTCTTGTACTCTATTGTAATCTTGTACAGCTTAAGGGTGTTGAGCTGGTCTGTGTAGAGGCAGAAAGTACGCTGCTGTCACCGTTATGTCAGAGTAAAGTTGAGTTGGCATGAACAAGCATAGCTTTTTATCACTTAGTTCACTTCAAAGTAACCACAAACAGTCCTATTTTATATGCAGGTTCCAAAAGAGGATGCCCCAAAGTAAATTAGACTTCATGAGGATGTGTGTGTGTGTGTGCGCGCGCGCTGATCTTTTCCCCCCTGTCTGCAGTGTTGAACACGAGCCAACTCCAGCGCTCAGCGGCAGCATACCAATAACCGACGATCTCCTGACTCTCGGTGACAGGTTTGTTCAAATATTGCAGCTGACTGTGTTCCTTTAGTGTTTGTTCGCCTCAAATCTCAGCCACAGGGTGGCAGTGTTGGGCCTCCATAGCTCAACCTCACCTCTACCTCAGCTGGCCTCTTCTTGATAAAAAATCTCCTCTGCACCCTACAATAAGCCCCATTTGTTCGTGCCCCTTTTAACTTCCAATTTGTTCCTTTTTTTCTACTCTGCAGTCCAGAGGAGTCAGCAGAGCCTGTTCCCTCCAGCCCGGGGCGTTGGAGTCAGGATCTCCTCGGAGGACTGGACGGGTACGAGATGAGTTCTTACAACCCAAATTTATGCCAAGATTTATCCCATAGTCAGTGAAATTATACACAGATTCACAGAATTCATCTGTGTTTTTTATGTTTGGCGTCTCAGTAACACACAGCCAGCAAAGACGAGCGTCTCACTGGATTTCCTGGCTGATGACATCATCCCCATCAACACAGAGGCACGCAGGTGAGAGTGACAGATTGTTGATGGCCTTGGCTCCCCGTCTCTCCTGCTTTACCATTATTAAAACTTCATCAGGAGTTATCACGAGGATAGATGAAGGGGGCAAGCATCCCAGATCCTGTTCCCTCAGGTGTAACATTTTTAATAAACCCCATACGCCTCAGGTTTGGAGCCATAAATCAGGCCTCCTCCACTCTCTCAATTCTTCTTTAACCCTTGCTAAGCATAAGTTGGAACTAAAGTGAACAATCCCTGAAGTGACTCGGTGATACTTTGAAACAGTCACATCAGCACGCCAGGGGAAATGGAAGAGAATGTTCCGTGCTGATTAGTATTGCGACTTTGTGTTTTGTCTCTGCCAGCCTCAGCACGGCACGAGAGGAAGGGAAGCAGACGGATGATACAGATGAGACGGAGAGAGAAACACAAAGGTAGAACGTGATGACAGGTTGCTCTTAACCAATTATCTATGTATGCAGAGCTGCTTCTACCCAGAGATACATCCTGTTCAGCCTTGTAAGGATTTACTCTAACTCTTCTTCAAACTGTGCTGTGTAACTCTTTCCCACCAGGACCACAGAGACAGTCACCGTAACCACCAAAACTGTGATCATTACTGACAAAAGGTATAAACACACACACGAGCACACAGGCACAAATTTGTTCCATTTATTTAGCTATTCTCATACTTGGTGGTTCAGCGGGTTTTGAGCTTGTGAAATTATCTGACACTGTTAATTCTGCATGAGTAGAACCACGCGCTCACCTTGGCTTATTTTCTCTTGGCATCTTGCCATTCATCCATCCCTCCATTCCTACCCACTCACAACCATACAGTGTAGGCGATAATGCAGACCCCTGGAGCTCAACTGTGGTCACTCGAACCAGGTATGTTTTGCACTATCATGATACGCGTGTCCCAGTTCTCTCTAATGTCTTCATGAGTGTGTCCTCAATGTATGTGCGTATGCCTTATTACAAACAACTTTACCTCCCAAAGATGAAACATTTGCTATTCTGTGAATTTCACTTGCTTGAGAAATTATCTCGAAAGATTCACTTGCAAGATAGTCTCTTCTTTTAATTAAATGTCTTGGGGCAAATTAAAGTTTTGTGAAATCAACTGAATTATCTGTCTATAGGAAGGTTTTTTTGCTATCTAAAAGCTTTTAATGTCCCAGGAACACATTTGCCAATGTTAATGTTTTTTTAGTGTAATTGGTATTGACTAAAATCAAGGTTCATTTTGGGTGAACAAAGACTTGAGATTGTTCTGCTGCGTGTTCCTGCCATGCAGCAGAAGAATTGTTTTGCCATTTGTCAAAGGCAACCAGAATCTGATTTTGATTGAGTTTGGCTCCAGGTCCCTCTGCGTTTCTATTTACCATTCAAACTGCATTAAATCTTTCCATTATGAGTCAATGTGATCAGAATTCCTCTGACACAAGATGGGCCATGCTGACAATTGAGAGTGAAATCAGTGTGAAATTGTTTTTCAGCTCGGCTGATCCGTTTGATCCATATCCGATAGGGACCACATCCCATAACAGGTAATGATATTGGTTTGGAGCTGTGACTGTTTTCCAGCCTGGCAGGTAGCTGCGTCTCGACATGCATAATGCAGCAGTTTATGATTATGAACCACTTTTCTGTATTGCAGCTCCTCTGACCTGCTCGAGCCCCTCTCAACTATTTCCATCAACAGGTACGGGAATGAAAATGCAAATTTGCCATCTCTGTATTGCACCCCACATTTCTGACACTGATACAATCATGTTACTATATAATACGCCAGTTACTACAACTGCCTGGCTTTGTAATCAGCAGCTATCAGTAAAGACGGGCTGCAGTAGCAGGCCACACTTCTGCATCTTATTGTTTTTTTTCTTTTCCTTCAGCAAGTCAGACACTTCTCTGGAGGACAAAGATTCGAATCCTACAGTCACGTAAGGCTTCATTGGAATTAAACAAACAGTAACTGACTTAAATATAAGCTTGATTGTTTATTTCATTGCATCTACATGGTTGTGTTCACAGTACGAGTGGCAGTGCATTGCAGTCGCTTAGAGATGACATCATCTCTATCGATACTGACACCAAAAGGTACTTAACTGAATCCTATGCATAATTGTTCGAGGAACGTGTGAGTGAAGAGGGATGAATCTACACATCCTCTGTTTATTTTACTGTATTATAACTTCTGTGTCGTCTGTCTGGTCTCAGCCCTCGGGAGTCTTGGACAAGTTCATGGGAGACCAGCACATCTCAGTCCACAAAGAGGTGATGGCACACTCTGATTTACCCTTACACTTGCACACATTAGAGTCCAGCACGTTTCATCCACCTTCACTCATGCGTCTCGTCCATTAAGTGATTAAAGCTTTTCACTGTATGTCCCCATCAGTCAAGAAACTGCACCTGAAAGCCGCACAGAGGATCAACAGACATTCGTCATGTTTGAGAGAAAGTAAGTCACCTAGTTATTAAAAGCTCTGGTGCAGACGCGCTCCTTTTATTTCCGTAACCTCCTTCTTTTACTGTACTGTACCATGTACACTCAGCTCATTCAACCAGAAGATACTGTATTGTGCACTGGTGCTGATGAAAATAGGTCACATACATATATATATATATTTGTTACAACTTTCCCTCACAAGTGAGGTGAATGGATTCCCTTCCAGCCATTCACTGTGAATGGAACATGAATTTCTTCTCATGTCAAATTACCATGACTTTGTTTGTGCTCAAGGTCCGGAGAGATTGACTCCCCATGGGATAAATGGACATCACCCACTATCTACACTGTTACTACGACAGGAGAGGAGGAGGAGGAGGAGGAGGAGGAGAGGGAAAGGTATCATCTGTGCCACCGAGCTCATTAAATGCACATTTTAAGTCGTTTAGCAGGTTGTGATTATGCTGATCCAAAACTACCAAAAATGGAAGCCAATAAACACAACTAAACACGACTCTGTCCAAGAATAATCGCCTGTTTCTCAACTTTTAATTTTGCCACTACAAGAGTTATCTTTATGAGTTTCTCTGTTTTACAGGCCAGAGGACACAGAAACAACTGAGACGGTTACCACAATCACCACCATCAGGTTGGTACAAATTTATAATCACAACCAAACAACTTCACGATCAAGGTTTTGTGGAAGGTCGAGTGAATACAGGAAGAGTGAAGGACATGCGGGAATAAACGGCAGGGGGCTCAAGATAAAGCAATGGCACGACACAACACAAGAGACAAACACACGGTCATCAAGAATGTCTGTCAGCGAACCATCTGACATCTTCAGTCAGAGGGAAAACAACTTGATACAAACCCAACAGTCCTGTTTAGTCCACTGAGTCCAATTTATTGCCTACTGCAGGCTACTGGAAATGTCTAACACCACTTTCCTTACTTCCCAGGGAGAGGTACAGTCAGCCCGAGCCTGCTATGGATCGGTGAGTTTATGATCTTGTTAACATCAGACACCGTATAATGTGAGAATACTGCTACCAAAACGTAATTTTCTCATTTTATTTTTTAAAATCCGAGCCAGAAATTGGAATTGCATAATGAAAATAACTTTTTGTTCTGCTGCTATTTGCTGGTTTGCGTGTAGAATAAAGACTTATGTTAACATTTACAAAGAGTACTGCAGAGGCGTCTGTTTGGAGGGTGAGAGCTTTAAGCCAAAACCCTTGGGAGAGTGAAGATTTATCTGCTCGGCACTCTTGTCTGAATCTACCTACAACACCTATATAATATGATTTACTAAGTCAATTGCTGACATTAAATGACAAGATATCGCCCATTGTCTTTCAGTTTGCCCTCATTTCCCTCCCTATAATTATGGGTTTCCAGATGTCAAATTAATGATGTGTTTTGAAGATGTCCCTTTGTCAAATCACAGCCTGTGTCACAGTATGCTATTAACAGCTGAGGGCAGAAAATGATTATCTCCCAAGTTCCATTTGACAGATGTACAGTCCTTATGTATAACCCATTGTGCTGCTGTTGGCGGTTGCTGACAGATGACACTAACGCTGCTGTACTGTGTGTCTAGTTATGAAACCTACTCCAGGACCTTGAGAGAGGACGACCAGCGTGTTCAATCACCCGAAGTGCCAGAGCCCAAAAAGTGAGCAAGTTTACAAAAGAGAGTCTTAGAAAGTGTGACCTATTACTTTTACCTGGGCAGATGAATTGATCTGTTTTCTTCTTCCATTCCCCTCCTTCTTGTTTATCTCCCAATCTGTCGACAAAAGGAATTTTGTGTACTTGAAAGAGTACGTCAATACTACAGAGCTGTCCCTGCACAATGCTAAAGATGGTATTGGAAGGTAAGACCGCTACAGCAAATGGAAAAGGAAATCTGCTGCCTGTTTGTAGCCATTAAAAAACATTTCCACTATGGTGAATAATTTATTGTTCTCTTCTCCTTAGTGACTCGGAGTATTTGACCCCAAGCTCCACCAGTTACTCCTACAGCAGCCCTTCCACCTATAACGGGTAAGCCCACATTCAGCCAATCTTCAGCTATAAGTCCTCTCCACATTTTGTTTCCAGCTTGCAACTGATATGCAAGCAATAAGGCAGAATTTCCACCAAGTCTGTTCATTACAAGCTAAGTGAGGGCATCAAAGGATTACCTTACACTTATTAAATTTCCTGCCATAGGGCAGAATTGATCCCACTCAGCGAGGTCAGTGACCAAACTAACAAGTGTTTCAATCGCTGTGCCTCCTCAGTGACTCACTGTCATCGACCTGTACGTACTGCGGAGATCTGGTTGGCAACGACACAAAGATCAGCATTGACCACCTCAACATCAACTGCCACGCTGAGTGCTTCAAGGTAATTCACCCGCCTGCCTGCCTGCAGTCATGCTGAAAACATAAATTGGATGATAAACACACAAGTTCAGAGGATAAATTTCATTATTCAGTGTTCTCCGTTTTCTTTAAAGTGATAATCCTCAACATTTTTTTTTGTCAAAAGTCAAAATATAAGACCAATTTTACATGCCGCTCCTGAAATAGTTATGTTGTCAACTTTAAGTTATATATATATATATATACGTATATAAATATGATAGTGGTAGTAGGCCGGCTAGGGTTGTCCAATTTGGGAAAACAAAAAATGCAGGATAAAGACAAAACTGGACGCAAAAGTCACAAAAAATAAGAAAACCCGTCTCCCAAAGGCATCAAGCTATTTACATTAACGTTGAACTATACATTATGTACGAATTACGCTGAAAAAAATACAGTATGCTGAATCTGACTGGCCCTCCTCTGAATCTGTGTTTTACAATTACTTGATAGTTTCTGCACGCTTAGATTGTTTTTTTCAAACATGAAGCTAACATTAGCACATCAATTTCTCGAAATGTCAAATGACATCACCTTGCTACATTTTTGCATGGACTTGTGGTTCGTCAACATTCGGTTAAGAAACCCATAGTACAATTAGATGTCAGTCGCCTGGGGAAATAAGACACAAATAAGGGTTATCACTTTAACATTCTTGTTAGAAAATACTTAGGTTTAACTACTGAATAATGGCAATCAATGCATCAAAAGTTCAAACAATAAATTGTGTTCTAGATGCTACTGCAGTCCTGTATATTATTAGCGAGACTTCAGAATGACAGAATTTTAAAGATGGAAACAGGTGACCTTTAATACTTGTCCTGTAATCTAATTTTCCTATATTCTCTCAATATTTCAGTGTGGGGTGTGCACTAAGCCTATGGGAGACCTCCTCTACAATATGTTCATACATGGTGGGAAGGTCCACTGCGAGAGCTGCTACTCCAAAGCCCTCGACTGATTATCAGCGCTCCTCAGAAGCCTCTTACCCTCATCCTTTCCCTTCATGTTCATTTGCATATAAAGTGAGAACCAGTCTTTCACAAAGTTTTGACTCTATTAGGTTTGAACTTAGGAATGATTTGGTTTAGGGTGATCAAAGAGTTATAGTGAACAATTTTATTACTTGATGTTGATTTTTTTTTTGTTTAAATGTCTGTTTTCCTTAACATGTACACAAACCAGTTTCCAACTTTTTTTTCTTGGTGGTGAAAGTTTGTATTTGTATTTACCTCTGTAAACTATGAAGGATGTGTCTTGCTACAGCTACCTGAACAGACAAATACTGGCAGTTGGGGATTCAATATAGTAATTAAGCAAAAACTGCAGAAGATGACTTTGTTTCAAAAAGTTATTTACTTTTACTCAATAAAAATACTGTGTTCCAAGTGTATCATGCTTTGTTAATAACATAAAATGACGTATCTGACCGAGGTATAAATATGTAACGTAAAGTAATTTGCTGGTATAAAAACACTGTTATGGTCTGTTACAGAAAAACATTTAAAAATTATTGCACATAGATCTTAGCATCATGTAACAGGATGTAGCTGGGATAATAAGCAGTATGGTAATGTGCATTCCTCTGAAATTCATTACATGAACTGTTCCAGAGAGCTAGTGAGATTAATCCTGGTTGGGGAGTTCTCCTTTACACTTTACACTCTCTACATTTGGCTTATATTTTCTTTGCATAGTCACGTAAAATACTTGCATAGAAAGTAAGTGTGAAGCAGTTGATGCAGTACAATGGCTACAGTGTTGATGGTCTTCACACAGTTAGGCAGAGCTCCCCCAATGACACTGCATGCAGTAAAAATTAACAATGCAATTAATTGTTAAATGCAATAACAGGATTAAATTGTTTGTCATTAAAGAGTAGTTTTTCAAATTTTAATTCCCAAACCCAGACTAAATTGCACCTACTGCAGTCTGAATAAACCCTTTTTAAGTAGCTCCAAGTATTACATTTGAACAAATTGTCAGCAATACTAGGCACTGTTGCCTCACAGCCAGGTTGTGTGTTTGCATCCTGGGCTGACCCAGTCCTTTCTGTGTTTAGATTAAATTAATACTTGAATCAAAATAAAACTGTACACTTATCATGATAGATCTAATTTAGTCTAGGTTGTATTAATTTTGGCTGTAACCAGAGATACATCTGTATAAAGGCTGACCATGATCAGCCTGGGATGTGAACCCACAACTTTCTAAATGTAAAGCAACAGTACTACACACTGAACCACCATAAAGCCCAATATAGGTGGCAAATTGTACAAATTTGAGACACTGATCCAAATGATGAAGGTATAGCATAGAAGGTGTGATATAGTCTGGTGACCTGTCCGGGATGCGCCCTGCCTTTTGACCAAAGACCACTGGGATGACCCTGACTTGGATAAGCATTATAGATAATAAGTGGATGGCGGCACAATAAGGGCAATGATGGCACCTAAGTTATTCCAATTAAATACTTTTAGTGTTAAATCCACTGCTAAAATTAAGACAGGAGGGAACATCACAACTAAATAAAAATCTGTCGCAACTACATAAACCTAAACTGTTGTAACTAAATAAAACTAGAAACTAAGTAAAAATCTATTGTGACCAAATTCTTCATCAGGTTGTGTTAGCTGGGTTGTAAAGAGATGAGTCTCTTCTATCCCCGGTTTAAACTGAGGGGATGCATAGCACAGGGCAGCCCTGTGATTCTGTGTGTGTGCCATTCTGTGTTTCAATACCTATGTCAGTGTTTTCCTCTGGCTCTGCTTACGGCAATGCTTTGGATGTGCTTCCACAGCAGCGAAGGGTCCGTCTCGTTATGTCTTATCAGAGACTCCAGCCCCTCTGCTTGGTCCAAACTCTGCCAGTAATCCTGGGGCCATATTTGCAACCATCTGCGGGCAGATATACAAACAGATTAGGCTCGTCAGAGGCTATTTTAATTATACAATTTAAACACTCTGGTTTCTTTCCCCTCAGGACATTGTTATTCCAATTATGTTTAGAATGAACGAATGAGTTTGCATTTGAGATTAATTCAACACAAACTTACCCATCATCTGCAGGTAAATCCTGGACATCTCCGAACCCAGGGCTGGGCAGGGGACATCCCATGTGGAGGTTATCAGCCATTTTTGGCTGAGGAGGTGGATTCTTCTCAGGAGCTTTCCTGTATGCTCTTTCAGCTGCCAGTCGTGCATTCTCTCGGTCACACACATAACACTCAAATCCATTTAGGTAGTTGGGTTTGCTCATGTCGTTGACCCCCCACTCACGGGTTTTGAGGGCCTTCAGCAAACGAGTGTTTGTGATATGATTGGGATTTTTGAACTCTACGTATTTTGCATATTCATCATCATTCTGATCCAAGAATTTGAGGAACTCTGCAAGGTCTTTTGGGGAGGGGAAGTTGTCTATGATGATGGCAGAGTGGTCATTGGGCATCCAGTCTGCCACCTCAGGGGAGCCTCGATAAACCGGCACACAACCCTGGCGGAGAGGACGCCATAACTTCTCCGTCATGTAATCCGGACATATGCCATTTTCAAATGCCAGGTGAAACTTGTAGCGTGCCACAAAGCTCATGAACTTGGGATCTTCACCAGTAGCTGTGCCTGTATCCTCCAGAAGTTGAGGTAGAGGTCTGTTATTTAAACATTTTCCATAAGAGTCCACCTTGAAGAGGAAGCAATAAAAGGAAATTAGGGAAGTGGAAGGATTCTTAGTAGGTAATAATATACTGATGTCACTTTTAATCTCCTACATTTTTCACAAAACCCCGTTGAGACATCTCTAATTACATTCCCTGATGAGAATTGCGGCGATGGTCACATTTAATAAGCACTTTCCATGTATTTGCTCAGTGGAAATGGGGTGGAATTACTTTTACAAAATATTAAATAAATGTGACAAAATGAATAGGTATTTTAAGTATCTTTGGCAGGGGGGAAAATGTGGGAAACTGTTCATAAAAACCAAATTTAACATTAAGTGGTACGTCCAAACATCCCAACGACAGAAAGCCAGAGCTGCTGGGTCAACTGCACTGATCAGGACGGAATGGATGAAAAAAAAGTCATTAGGATATGAAAAACTATCACTTTATACAATGGAACGGAATAAGACATGCCTGCAATAAGTCCCAACCTTGTGAGGCTTTATGTTAATTTTAGGGACATTTTTGGGTCACTTGTTGATTCAACTGCATAGTATTTTTTTTCCAATAACATAGTTTGTGTATTATATACTCTATATGCTGTGCTTTAAAATATATTTTCGAGATGGATAACAGCGTGCTGTTCAGACAGCTACATTTAACAGAAGATTAGACACGTGAGGGTGCCAATCAAGCTACAGTAATTTGATTTAATTCTAAAATTTGAATTTAATTACATCAATCTAATAAAACAATAATTACATCAGTTTCACTTTGTCATATTCAAAGTAATTCTTCAAAATGTGTTCATTCATCATCAGCAGCTGATTACATTACAGATAGCGTTTTACTGATTATTTAAGTTACCTCTGAGTTTCCTACATCTTTGATTTCTAATTCTAAAAAACAACAAATCACTAAATTTGTAGTCATAGTTGTCCTGATTAATTAAACCAGGGGCAGTGATGTTCATCTAATATGCTTCTTGGTAAACATGACCTTGTAAAAATCACCATTGTACTGTACCTCAATGTACTTCATGAGCTCTCTGACATATCTGTCTCGGTCTGATGGCACATCGCAGTGAGACTGCATGTAGAGCACCGGGGCCAAGCCCTCCTTCCTCAGACGATTCTTCTCCTTTAGGGACACAGCCACAGGCTCCAGCAGGTAGTCCAGAGAGGGCAGCCACTGCAGGGTCAGAGGGTAGTCTGACCCCCTGCGAAACGTGGCAGTGTAGTTGAAGAGCCGGATCCCGGGTCCATGGGAGAGGATGTAATTATTCATGGGGGACTCTTCGTGGAACAGTGCCCAGGTCTGGTAACGGAGGCGAGGGAGCGGTGCCTCGTATGCCCGGAAGTCTGTCCCATAAAAGATGATGGATGCCGTCCGCTTGTACAGCTGGACCTTTCAAGATCAAACTCTGGTTATTTCTGGAGCAACTTGAGACGGTAATTATTATTAATGCGTGCATAAACTTTCTTTCATCTAAAACAGGATTTGAGATTAAGTAGGTCTCTCACCTTGCGGTTACTTGTAGCCAGACAGGAAGACATGGCACAGTCAATGCGTTCGGTGTCACCGGGGAAATGTGGAAACAGTCCCGTGCTCCACCAGAGGAGAATGGGTAGTTCTTTGTTGTTGCGGCGGTCGTTGTTCCCAGGGCCGCGGTACGAACTGATGTAGCTGAACTCCATGTCTGACAAAGCACTCTGAGGCTGAAAGGCTCCTTGGTCCACTGCATCCAAGGACTCCAGGGGAAACTCAACATCAGGAAAGGAGGCAAAGGACACCCAAACCCAACACAGGAGACCCAGCAGCCCCAAACACACACAGGGCATCAGCCTGCTCCTACCCACCATCTGCAAGGTTACAATGGAGACAAAACACCTCAAAGAAACGTAGTCTTTAGACACAAACACGTCACCATTCACTACAATTTAGAGCAACGCAATTTACTAAGAGACGCATGGTGGTACAAAATGGTACCTTCCGGTTTGGTGCACGTAAAACAACTTTAAAAGTGTTAGAAGGACGGATTTTTTTTTATCGCAACCAACTTAGCCAATTAACTCGAGCGTTTCAGCCGGCTCTTGTCGCCGTGTTGGCTGATTGAGCATGCCTTCAAATATTTTAAATGTTTCCTACCATTTTCAAAACAGCAAAGACATGGGGCTTCGTTTCTCGCGGTTTCTTAATCCTAAAGTATACTGCTTTCTCCAAAAGCGTTGCTTTTCAGGAGTTACGGGAGAAACATGCTACACGACATTATCAAACAGCACGAAGCTAATGCTAACAGCTGTGTTCTTCTTCGTCTACGGTTTTCTTCTTCTTCTGTATTGTCGTACACTTAAAGACCTACACTGCCTCCTATGAGCACGGAGTGTCACTACAACATGACTACAAGAATAATGATGTCACATCTATAATATGAATGTATCGGGGTTTTTTTCTTATCCAAAAAAGAACCAAAGGCACTAGGGCCAAAATAAATCTTTTATCAGTTACAACGTGTTATGAAGCGTCCAGTATCACCAGTATCAGCAAAGGTTTACTGACTTTTCCTCGGGTCAGTCTAAACACGTTGAAGTAGCTTTTAGTTTCTATGCACCACAGCTCTGGAACAAACTGCTGAAGACACTCCAAGGCTAAAAAACTCATGCTTTTCACAGCATTGTATTAAATCATGGGATATTTATTCCTGCAGTGCCTCCGCATTGTAACCTTTTACTTTTCAGTCGTTTATTTGCTTTATTGCTTTTATACAGTCTGACTTTCACGATTTCGTTTTTAACTGTGATGTAATGATTTGATCGGCTTTAAATATCTTTGTGCCTTCGTAAAGCAGTTGAATTGCCTTTTTGTCTGAGTTATACTAAACAAAATTAACTTGCGTTGCCTAAAATTATTACTTGTATTTTTATAAACATGAAGTAGAACAATAAAATAGATAAATACAACAAACGTTTGTCCATGTGTTCAGTTACGGAAGTACATCCAATTAATCTACTCATATTTCCTTATTATGGCTCGAAGAATAAAATGGAAATGTTCCGTCTGCATTAGAGTGAACGCAAATAATCGTATTTTATCTGTGACATTTTATTGTTTGCTTGAACTTTACGGACTTTAGGACCAGCTCGGCCAACTATTCTGCGCGTGCGGGGTGCCTCGACGGGGGCGCGCACGTCACTTCACGACCTAATAATCTCAGTCCTAATGCAGGGGAGCTGAGGAGAGAGCACTGAAAGAACTACTAAGAACAGGGTCAGTCAAATACATTTCGTTCTATATATTAGACGCAAGCATGCAGTGATATATTACTTCACTGTGACGTTTGTTTTTTCCGTCTACTTACATTCTTTTGTAGTGTTTTTGAGGCTCTTATTTACTGTAGCTAACGGCTAACTGACCAGCAGGGATGTCAACAAGCAAGTAGCCACATCCACACGAGCCGGCTAGCTGGGCGGCTTGCGATCAGCACAAAAACAGCTTTACAGTCTGTTGCATCAGCCGTTTCTTATAACTTTGTAACTCTTTCAACTTCCGCTGAGAACCCCTCATTAATGAACGTCCTTCCATAAATCCAGCATCATGACAAAGGCTGTAGCTCACCACTCTCGACAGTAAACTGGTACAAGTTTGTGGTCTCCGCATGCGCAGTGGTTGTTATGGTCCTGACTCAGCCCTGTTGATGTAAAGCTGCACTCCTGCAGTTCATCTGTTTGTCTTCTAGACCCCCAAACTAGCATTACTGTTTAGTTTTCTGTCCCAGGCATGGTACAGACAACAGATAGGTTGCCGTCTGCTATTATAGCTTGTTATTATTTCAGTATGATATATCTCTCTTCTATAGTTATCTGCTTAATGGATAGTTTTGTCAGCCCTGTCGGTCATTCACCCTAGTTAATGTGTTGTTGAAACTAGTAATCTATTGCACACCCCACATGGTTCTTCTTTGTAAATAAAAGGGTTATTTGACCCTGAATTCAGGTCAGATTAGATCAGGTTAGCATTCCACCTCTCACCTACTTTGAATAATTGTACACCCATACATGATTACATGTTGTTTTTTTTGGTCAGTTGCTTTCATTTCCTGTTGCTGAGTGATGATTCAGTTTTTGTTTTTTTGTTAGTCAAGTTTCATTTTTGCCTCTCTTCCTCATTCTAGGTTAAACAAACCCTGGTCTGCCACCTGGTGTGGAGGCCTAGTTTGGTGGGAGGAAGAGCGATGAGTGGGAAGAGCCTGCTGCTTAAGGTGATCCTACTCGGGGATGGTGGAGTGGGCAAGTCCTCCCTGATGAACCGCTATGTCACTGACCGCTTTGACTCCCAGTCTTTTCACACGATTGGTGTGGAGTTCCTCAACCGGGACCTGGAGGTGGATGGGCGCCTGGTCACTCTTCAGATATGGGACACAGCGGGCCAAGAGCGCTTCAAGTCCCTTCGCACGCCCTTCTACCGTGGTGCTGACTGCTGCCTATTAACATTTGCTGTGGACGACCTGCAAAGCTTCCAAAACCTGGGCTGCTGGAAGAAGGAGTTTATGTACTACTCAGACGTTAAAGACCCTGAGCGGTTCCCTTTTGTGGTGCTAGGAAATAAGGTTGACATGGAAGAGAGGGCAGTTGGGGAGGACGAGGCGCGAGCTTGGTGTGAGGAGAACGGCTGCTGTCCCTACTTTGAGACCAGTGCTAAAGATGACACTAACGTCACTGCTGCATTCGAGGCGGCTGTCAGGGAGGTTCTGGCTGCTGAGGACCACATTGACCATGCACTGCTGAGTAGTACTATTGATCTTCACGGCAACCGCAAAACCTCTCGCTCTTCTTGCTGCTGATTGGTTGGTGTGAATCCACCCTGTCTTAAGGCCTCTGGCTGAAACATGCCTATAGTAATTAGACGAGCCAATGAGGTATTATTTATAGTACATGTGTTGTAGGTACGAGTTGCTGAGTACAGTGTCTGCCTAAAGGTGGATAAGATGCAGCTGCTCTGTAAAGAGATAGCATAGATGCGGCAGGTATTCAAATGGTTTCATTTTTGCTTTACCAAGGTGCAGGCACATTGTAACAGGCACATTACATTTTTGTACTCTGCTTGCTTTGTTGCACAAGCAATTTCACCTTTACACTGCTTGAGCTTTGTCCGTCTATGCAGTGGTTTTTATGAAATCGTCCTTGCACTGCAATTAATGTGACTTGTCCCATTTTATTTACCAAATTAACCCATCCTCCTCTGATGAGCACAGATCTTTCAAAGCAACACAGCAACATCTTAGGTCTTATATTGGAACTTTTAAACGTGCTGTGAGATCATTTTCTAGAGTTTCAGAATACAATACAATACCTTGAATACAATATTTCTTTATAGGTTTGTGGGGGCAGGTATCAAATAGGTACACAGAGTGTCTATAAGCGATGGTGCTCTAAGCCAAGTCAGGCACTGTGCTTTTGTAAAAACAAGCTGATGACATTTTCAAATCAATATGTGAGAAACATATTGAGGTACATGGAGAAGTGATTGCCACAAAAAAGTGAAAATGACCTTGGGTGTATTCAACGGCAGCCAGGAAGGGAATTGTGTGCTGTGCTATCACATCTCTGTGATATTACGTCGCTCTTCTGATCATTATCCATTGCTAACCCATGAAATAGCAGAGCAGTAGACGTTGTCAGGCCCCGCAGTGACTCTTTGTTCTTTTTTCCTCCACATGATCTATATACAAGGTCCTGTCTACCGGATTAATTTCATTTCTTAATGTCCAAATTAATAGTAATGCTGTTGCCACTGTTGTTAAACTGCTGTCTATTTGACACACTTGATCCTCTGACAAGTTATATTACAGACACAAAGTCTTCAGTATTTGCTGATATTATTGTTATTATTCATTATAGTATTGGGAGAGTAACTGTTGTGTGAATGCTGCTGAAGGGTTTTAAGTAATGGTGTTAAATGAATGGTACTTGTTTATTTTTCAATACAGGTTTACGTGTTATAGGTATGGTTTGATTTTAGTCCCTAGGGTTTTGCTGCTGTTGGCCAGAGGGCATCATTGTTTGTCTCTTTGTACATTAAGGGAAAGTAATACTGCTGAGGTGTAAAAGGTACGACAGAACATATTGTTTAAATTCATCCTCTTTTCAGTATTTCCACATTGCTGCTTTAATAATTACATTGTTTACTTTAACAACCAAGCCTGTTGCATATCCGAGATAAAACATTATTTAAATGGTTAAAGTCACTCTGGTTCTAACGGTGGTTTTATGACAGTTTTGGTGACATAGAATTTTGCAGCCTGAGATCATTGCTGTCTGCATTTTTTTTTTTTTTAATTCAAGACTATCGTTTCAGTATGCGTGCATCCTAAAGGTGAACTTACAAAAAGCTTCACTGTGAAAGTGAACCCTATCCTTTCAGGTACACTCTTAATAATAATTCTTTGATTTAATGTAAGTCTATAATAATAACAACAACCCCTTGTTTGTATGTTTACTATACTTGTTGTTTTTTAAGGTACATTTAAGTCCAGATAGTTACAATGTATGGGAGGGTTATGAATTGAGAGTCAAGTTGGGCATTTCAAAAGAAATGAACTGGTGGCCTACATTAATCCAAATGGAAAATAGGGCTGGGAGGCTTTCTGTCAGTGTTAAATGTTTTCTGGGTCGCTTTACTGTATTTCTTGCCCTTTCACAACGATGTAGCCTATCACAGCTGTTTGGAAAAGCTAATATTTATGAATGTACAAACTAATTCTGTTGGGCTGTCCATTTTAATGGCTTAAGTACAGTATATTGCAAAGGGCATTCATTTTGTAATAGTGTACAAATGACACTTTAAGACTATTTCACTCTCTGCAGTACTCACCCCATGAGTGTGATTTAATCTGTGTGAATATTCATCTGGATTATATGCTGTTGATCTGTTATTCAACTCACCTTACTCCTCTTTTTGCACTATGGAGGATAAGACTGGTTGTGCCGACTTACTGGTAAAATGGTGAATATTATCCAACGCTTACCTACAAATAAAACATGCAACATAACAAATGTTTGAATTGCCGTCTACATTTTTTGACTTAAAAATCAATCACTGTTGGAAATAGTGTTGAATGTTCTTTAAAACGAACAGGTGAAAAAAGTCCTGATTGAAAGGTTTTAATATGAATCATTTCTCCATTATTTGTTGGCAGGAATGAATCAAACATAGGTCTTGATTTCTAACAGTTTAAAAGTCATTTTACCCCAAATGCTCCCTTTTTTTGAATTTCACCACACAGGACCTTGAACGTCACTGCAATCAACATCCAAGTGCAACGTGGGAACCCGAGAGACAGTGAACACTATTTTCCTTTCATCAAAACTGAATACCAAGTGTGCACTGCATTTTTTATTTTCCCTTCATTAAGATTACATCAAACATGCACTGCATAGTTAAGAAAAACCAAGGCAACAAGATTTTTAACATCATCTTCAAACCTCCAACACGAGTCAACAGAAACCTTCCATTTTCACAAATAAAAACTAAATACTCAAGAACTGTCATGACTCAATGACATCTTGGCAAAGGAGATAAAGGTTCCCAGCTGGTTTTGTATCTCCAAATAAAAGACTTTTGAGTGAAAATAATGAAGGGAATTAGTGCAACACATGCTAACAAAATCCTAATAAATTCAAACAGGAAGTGAAATACTTTTGAAGTTGACACACGGTCATGGGCTGTCACATACGTCTGCAGGGTAGGGAGACCACAGTGTCCCGTCTCTGTTCCTCTGCAACCTCCAATACAGATCATGGCCCCTCCTCTCCTCGTCCCCCCAGTGCCTCGGCCTCCTCAGGTTCACCTGGTGCACAGCCAAGAGCAGGGAACAGTGCACCTGTGGACAAGAGAGGAGAGAATACAAAACACCTTGGCCCCACGACGTGGCACAAAGCCAGGGATGCGGTGCCTGTTAAACACCAGGTGATTAAACCCAGACACAGACACGGCACTCACAGAGCCACACACACACTGCCAAGGAATACTTCAAAGAATGTTCTTTTATTATCAAATATTACCAACACAAAAATATTCAAACAGCCAGCTGTCACCTCACAATTCAAACACACACAGCTGGTTAAAGCTTCCACCAAATGAAATAATCTATCTATTCTGTGGGGAAACGTTTAGTGTTCCGTTAGTATTAACCTAAGAGTAAAACATCACTAGTACAGACAGCTACAATAAGGAAAACGTGTTATACAATAACTACAAAATTCAAAAAGAATTCCCTATCTCGGTTACAGTCCGTCAGTCACACTTTCAAATAAGTAAGCACTTGTACTTCCATCTCACAATTATGAGAGAAACAATTTCAGACCTTTCTAGATCAGTATAATCCGACTAAACAAGTAAAGTCCCTTTATCCGAAAGAAACTATTCAACATCAGCTAAAATTACCTTTGAATCCATCACTTCCATTATTCAGTGGGAGGCGGTGGTCATGCCGCAGTGGGTGGATGTGTTGTGTGTGTGTGTGTGTGACTGCTGTCCCAGAGGAGCAGAGTCGTACCCTCTCTTTGTTTGGAGGACCCTCGCCCCTGACATCTTATATAACCCTTGGCAGACTCCTAGCGCAGGTGGCCCCCACAGCTGGCCCCTTATTGGCCAGCCTTTAAAGCAAGCGTGACTCCATTGTTCAGGCTTTTCTCCAGCCCGTGAGAAAAGTCCTGAGGTCAGTTTGAGACTGCAAATGCGTGCTTGTCTGCCACCATGGCAACCAGATGTGAAGCATGGTAGCCATGGTAACCTATAATCCCTTTTTGCCATAACACTTCTGGCTGCACATGTAGTGCAAAATGGTTATTTGTTGCCTATGTTACTATATTAGTGGTAAGTTATTTGTCATCTCAGCACTCCATGGTGACCTTTTACACACTGGCAAACACGAAAAATTGTAATTCATAAATATTTTTGTGAAAGGGAACTGAAAATTCAAATAAGACTTTCTGTCAAAACGGCAGACCGTCTCGCCTATATAAAAAGAGAAAACATGATCAAACACCCGCCTATTATTGAGCATTTCAAAGACATCCGAAGGAAACAGACAACGATCCGGTGGTAAGAAATTGGAGATTGGTAAAGAGTCCATGGGCCAAGAAGCCAAGAGGCACCACAGGTGGTTGTGTGTGGAGGATGTGGTGGAAGAGTCTTCCCCTTAGATTCCCATGTTGGTGCAGTAGTAGTGACAGGAAGCTGGTGAGCCTAACATCGTGCTGCGATGCCCTTCCTCCCCAAATACCGCAGAACCGCAAAGTTATAGGTGGTGGACACAGTATAGGTTAGCTACAGAAGCAGAGAGAAAGAGACAGACAGAACGTGTCACAACAGAACTCGAGAGAAGACAATTCCGCAACATCCCAAACTCAGTGAGTAAGGGGAAAAAAGATCAACGGCTAATGACATTAATTTGATAGCAGATTCCATCCGTATAACAGCTTTTGTAATGGAGCATGCAGACATAATGGCTGCACCATTTGCCAGGCTGGAAAACTATCAGACATTACAGCATTATTATGATGTTTGTGTCAGCTGAAAAAAAGGGGAACAGAGAGCAATAGTACAAAAGGCATCAGTCATGGAGGCCTGAGATGCCTCGCCGCCTACACTTTGAGCGTCACTAAGTCACATGAGCCCCAACGCTGCTGCGCCACAGTGTGGAAAAGAAACCGGGCCAAAGCAGAATGACTCACCAGAGCCAACAGAGTGATGCCCGCACCGACGAAGGCAGCGATGTAGAGGTCATAGGTCATCCGGTACTGAGGGAAAGAGATTAGCATTAGCGACGACGACCTGTCCGAAAATGTAACATCGGCCGCGTCTCGTTCGGTCTTTCTCACCTCTCTGGTCTTGCAAACGGTGGACAGAGTCATTCCACAAGCTTTCCCCGGCACAGCGTTCCAGGGCAGGAGACCTGTTCAAACGGAATGTCTACCGTCAGTTCTCTCCATCCGTGAAGAATAAGAGACGGTTAGAGGATTCCACGTGGTGATTACAGATCTATCTTACCGTACTGCCTCGCATCAACGCAGAGCTGGTTAATGCTCGCCGGCGTCTCGTGCAGAATTTCAATGGTGTGGCAGGTGGCGTCCATGTTGTAGAAGAAGTAAACAGGCAGGGCGGAGAAGGCAAAGAACAACAGCCACAGCACGGCCAGCACATAGGTCAGCACTATGAACTAGAAGAGGAGGAGGAGAAGGGGCAAACATTCGCATCATCGTCATGACAACATCTGAACTTTTAGGGTCACCATCTAAAATACTCTGATTAATTTCTCTCGCTGGTCTTCCATCATTCACTTTTTCCTAAGTGTAAAAACACACACGCTCTGCATGCTTCTGTTTACATGTCCCCAAAGGTTTTAGCAGCCTGAAGATTTTCAGCTCAGCGCCCACCAGGGAGTGAAGTGTGTATTACTGCCATATTAATCCTCTTTGCTCGTCCCACTCGGGGCCTCTCACCGTGGAGCTGAGGCAGCGGCCACACATGGTGCTCCTGAACTCTCCGAAGGTTTGTTTGGCCACGCTCGTGGTGTAGAAGCCCTCAGCCAGCAGGACGATGCAGTAGAGAAAGAAAAAGGACGCCAGACCGTAGATGACATACTGGAAGTATTGAATGCTGAAAATGAAAAAAAAGGAGCACCAGATTGATTGTGGTTATCGACAAAATCTCAAGCTAGGGGAAGATTTTGGCCCTTAATGATGCCGGAGCTTCATTTTATCACTTACATGTAGGCCAGAGTGATGTAGTCCTGGAGGTTACGGGCGAAGTAGGTCTCGATGAGTCTTTCTGTCTCGGTGAGTGCTTGGTGTCCACAGCCACAGAAGAGGGCGATGCCCGAGAAACACAGCAAAGTGGCAACAAGGGAGCAGTAGGGCACCCCACCCAGACAGCGCATACAGCAGTCATAGCAACCTGTCAGTCAGAGCACACCAACACACACACATTATTCACTGCTGCTTAATGACAAACACACTCCAAAATACAGCCCAACACACACTAATACAGAGGACAGCACCGGCTGAAGGCACTGCTCTGCTTTATTTTTTCCATCTTCATTCTTTTGGGTTTTACCAAAGTAAATTTCACGCCGCCGGGACACCGACCGCAGCTGGAAACACTTGCGTGAGCTGGACTAGTCCATTCGCTCCTCGCTAAAGCTGTGCATTCTTCCTCATAGTCATGTGCTCTCTGAATGGATGCCAAGGCCCAAGGGCACGGGGATGCGTCTGCACTGACCCCAGCTCACACCCTGACTCCATTCACGGCCCAGCGTGGAGAGTGTGAGAAAGGGACGAGAGACAAAGTGAAAGAGAGAGGCTGCTTTTGTGACTGCGGAGACAACAGTCTTTGTCCCGCAGCATCAAGGGGGTACAAGGGCCACCAATGTCAGGAAAACAAAGGCAGGAGGCACCTCCATGCAGAACACATGAAACCACATCCAGACGTATATACATTTATACACACACACACACACACACACAATCACAGCCTCATATACTTCCTCAGGACAGGAACAGATGACTGGTGGTGGGGAGCTGCGTATGCTGGAAGTGGAGGAAAACAGAGTGCAATTGTGTGCATGCGAGCCATTTCATGCATGCATACTTGCATGCACACAGACACACGCACACACAGAACCACAATGGAAGCAGACAGACTGTGGTTGGTACCATTACAGTAAGCACAGATGGTCAGAGGGACAGATAGATAGCTCTTTATTTTGGACTCATGGACACGTTGACTGTGTGTGTGTGTGTGTGTGTGTGTATATGAGTGGGAGAAAGAGAGAGAGAGATTTCAGCACAACATGGATGATTTAGTTGACTTAAAGATAACAAAACAGGGAAATAATTGACTTTCACACTTCACTATAACTCATAGAAAAGGCGTTAATGAAATCTCAATTTCTTGACAAGTTCTGATTAAAAAAAACCCAAAAAACTCCATTATACTGAACACTAATCTTCATTTCTGAGTTAAATCATTTTTATTTTTCCTTTAATTCCTCTTCATTTTGTACAGATTTCCCCAGAATGCATCCTGATGTTGTGTATCTTTGAAGATACAGCTTCAGAGTTTTAAAAAGGTTATCGTTATGATCTTTATCATCACCAAACGCCTTTAAAACGCCGTGTTTTAAATCATCGTCCCTCCTTGTTTAGGATCATATTCAGGACAGATTAGACTTCAAGCCTGTCTGGACCTGAACGCACCACGACCAGCAGCAGCAGAGTACAAAGCCTGATCCTGGCAGTACAAGTACCATAATACACACACACACTATCCATCATCTCCCAGTGTGGATCCTGGGTGGTTGCCATGGGTTACTCTACATCATGTAAACCTCTAATTAACTCCAATTAGTGCCATCAGCGAACAGGTGTGGCGCTCGGAGCCAACAAGCGACCGAAAAGAAGAGAAAAGAAAAGTGACAAACGGAGAAATCAAAGCTCGAGTGAGAGCGAACCCCGACAGTTCAAGCACGAAATACATCCCATAATATCAGGGGACCACCAGCCAAAAGTTGGAGACCCTCCGACGGCCTCCGTGAAGTGAACTTTCTTACCCATGTCTGAAGGAAGTTGGCTCGGCTCGGCTCGGCTCGGCGCTC